>PVKE010002489.1:0-58280 GCA_004027555.1 Craseonycteris thonglongyai | reverse complement strand
CTCTGGACCGCTGCTGTGGACGGGGGCGCCCTGGCTGCCACAGCGTGCCCTCTGACCTTGGTCCAGGCCCAGAAAGGGGGCGTGGAGCCTGGGAGGGTGTCTAGGAGGAGCAGGGGGCTGGAGCTGTAAAGGTGCTGGGAGCAGTCCCTGGGCAAAAGGCTCTGGCCTTGAAAGTTGCTGTGTCCTGAAGCCCAGTGAGGCTGCGATTTGGGGGGTGGCTGGCAGGCCGGGGGCGGGGGGCGTTGGCTGGGAGCTCAGGAGTTTGGGAGAAGCTGTGCTCTGGGTCTCCCACCCACAGTGTGGCTGCTGCGGTGACTCAGCCGGGCTCAGACTGGCTCCGGGGGGTTTAGGGGACTTATCTGTGCTGGGAGCTGTGTCTGGGCCAGGGCCCGGCTGCCTCATGGCCTGCCCTCCCCCATTGTTCTCGGCCCCCCTCCCCAGACACTAATCGGTGGGTGGGCGCTTTGCCCGGGCTGGGAAGCTCTCACTAAGCTGGGGGGCTTAGGGCGATGGGGGTTGAGGGAGGGAGGTGGATGAAGGCAGAGGATGAAGCTCCTGGATTTCGAAGTCCCTTCGCACTCCAAGGCCAAGGTTACGCGGGGAGGGGAAGACAAGGGGTTTGCTGGGTTGTATATGTGGCCTGTCCTGCATGGGGGGCTTCAGGGCCCTCCCCCACAGGGCCTTTGTCAGCCAGTGTCACCCGCGTTGTCCAGCTCCGTGGCGGAGGCGGCTGCTGTGCTGTGGGGAAAACCGGGCTAACAGGAGGTGAGACCCTGGACGGCGCGGCCCCTCCCCCAGCCTGAGGCAGGCCCCCCTCCCCCCCCCACGGCCACACCAGACAACCCTCACCCCGGGCCTGGTGCTGGAGCTGGTTTTTCTGGTGGTGGCAGAAGCCTGACAGACATTCCCAGGGTGAGGCCTCCTGGGGGGGCCGGAGCGGCGGGAGCCCCAGGAGCCGGGGTGGAGAGGGATGCCGTGCTGTGCTGGGGAGCCCTTGATGACAACTTCCCATCACCCGGAGGAACAGTGCCCTCGCCTCTGGGTCCCCCACCCGAGACGACTCTGGCTTCTGGTGTGGGGTGATGAGCTGGGAGGACAGCCGAGGGCCACACTGCAGCGAACACAGTCACAGCCACGGGAAGCTGACAGAGGCACCGCGCGCCGCACATGCGGCCTGAGCTGGTGGGGAACGCGCAATGTGCGCATGCGCTGCAGGCCACCGGGGACTGCTGAGTCTGCGCATGTGCTGCCGTACTGCTCCCTATGGCGCCGCCCTCGGGAGGCAGCCAAGCACATACACTGTCCTGAAGAGTAGAGGTGCGCACGCACGTGAGGCCCTAAGTGGGACGCCCCGGCTTCACGTACTGAAGACAAGACGTGCGCACGCACGTGGGACGCCCCAGCCTCACATCCTGAAGATAAGACGTGCGCACGCACGTGGGACGCCCCAGCCTCACATCCTGAAGATGAGACGTGCGTACGCACGTGAGGCCGTACGTGGGACGCCCCGACCTCATGTCCTGAAGACGAGACGTGCTCACGCACGTGGGGCCATACGTGGGACGCCCCGGCCTCACGTCCTGAAGACGAGACGTGCGCACGCACCAGACGCCGCAGCCTCGCGCACGGTGTGGGCTTGGCGAGCCTGTGGCCCAGCACGGCCACCAGGCCGTCTGCAAAGCAGCACGTCGCACACGCAGGCCAGTGCACGCGCCAGCAGGGGGCGCTGGGGGAGTGAGACCCCCCTCCCCCGTGACCTTGCAGGTCAGGGGCCGGTGTCACACAGAGAAGGACATTGGGACCCAGAACTGGGAGCGGAGCAGGCAGCCCCGCGTGCGGTCCGATCTGGGAGCGGAGGGTGGGTCCACGGGGGCCGTGGGGGCCCGGCCGGATGGGGAGGCCGAGGGCAGGGATCCCGTCCGGCCAGTTGGGCCTGTTCCGTCGTTGTGCAAGGTGGAGGCCTCCTCGCTGCGTCCCGGAGCTCCCGGGAGCAGGGCGGGGAGGGTCAGGGAGGGGCCAGCAGAGTCCACCAGCCTCAGCAAACCAACCGCAGCAGAGGGGCTGTGGGCGGGGCCTGCCCGCACAGTGACCTCAGCAGGCCTGAGCTCTGCTCCCTTTGCTCCCGTGAAGTCGTGGCTCCTGGGTTCACTCTGCTCAGGACAGGGACTCTGGAGCCCAAGCGCTCCTTTCCTTGTGTTGTGTGAGGGTTGTGCATGCTTGCGGGTGTGTATGTGAGGGTGCATGTGTGTGGGGCTGAGTGTGTTATATGAGTGTGTGCGTGGGGGCTGTTCCTCCGGCCTAGTGCTCCCTCTGAATACTGGGGTTGGGGCCGTGGGGCTGCGGAAGAGACGCAGAAAGCTCCCTCCTTCTCTGCTGGGCTCCTGATTCTGCAAAGTTTGGGCTTGTCACTTGGGTGTGGGGATCTTGGCCTCAGGCACAAGCTGGGTCCTTGGTGCCTGTTGGGCCCTAAGAAGGTATTTTTTTTGGGTAGATGTGGGCGCTTCATGGTGAGCAGACAGTTGGCAAGTGTAAGAAGGGAATGAAAACTGTGCTGACATTGTCTTGGAAACAGTCTAGAAGGTCAAGTATCCTGGGGGAGCAAGGCCTAGGAGTCTTGTGGCCACACAGACACCGGTGTTGGGCAGCCCAACCCCCAGCCCGCCTGCAGGCCTCAGGGTGGCCCTGCCCCCCATGTGCCAGGGGAGCAGTGATTAGGTGGTTAGCTGGACTCTGGGCCCGGCTGGGTGGGACCAGCATCGCCTCAACAGATCAGCGCCCTGGTATCTGGCCCTGCAGGTCTGTCCTGTCGTGTCCCGGCCCTCGCCCTCCCTCCGCCCCAGGCTCTGCCTCACTGGAACCCTCTGTCCCCTCTAGAGGTCTCACTGTCCCCACCCTCGTCCGGTGCAGAACAGCTGTCTCGGGTAGTGGACCCAGCTGGCCAGCCTTCTATGGGGAGGTGGGGTCCAGCCCTACACTTGACATGTTTATTACCCAACTCCAAGTTTATTTCTTCCCCAGGCCCTGCCTCCCTCATGTCAGTCATCCTAGAAACTTAGAAGTCAGTTGTCTGTGAGTCTTTCCTGTCTCAGTTGTGACCGGATCCTGCAGAGCTTTCCCTAGGAACTGTCCCCTCTTCTCTGTCCGACAGGGCTGTGAGGCATTGTGCCCCTCCTTCTTAGTTGGAGGGTGCAGCACCCCGGCCTCATGTGCGGTGACTCCCCATTCCCTCCTGACCAAACCTGAATTCCTCTGCCTGGTATGGAAGGTCCTGGGCGATTTGGTCCCACCCCTGCCTTGGTCCTGCTGTCCCCCACCTCAGGGTGGCCACCCCCTCCATCTCTCCCCCTCCTGACCCTACCCAGCTCTGCATGAGGGCCTCCTGCTGATCCGGGTCCACAGAGCCCATCCCACAGTACAGCCTCAGGCATGAGAGCAGAAACCACCCACGTGTGCCGTCTGTGTCTGTACTGATGTCACGTTCCACCAGGGCACACGAGGCTGTGTGAGAGATGCCCCTGAATGATCACGCCGCTCCTGGTCTACGCACAAAACAACCCACCCGCCCTCCGTGGCTGTCCCTCCATCCCGTCCTCTGATTGCTGCTCACCATTCTGAGTGTCCCTGTGCCTGCCCTGACCTCCTGTCTCTGGGCTGTTCCGTCTTCACGACTTGCTCAGCCCTGCCTCAGCCTCAGTCTGTGCTGTGCCTCCCACACCGAACACCTTCCTCTCTGGGAATACAGGTCTCTCATCTTCAAGCCATGAGAAGAATGTTCCGCCACGGCTGCTGGAATGGACCCTTCCCACGCCACACGCCCCAGCCAGACACCTGTGCTCTTGACCCCCTTCCCTTGGCTCCTGGCCACACTTCCTGAAAACATTCACTTTTCCCCTCGGTAGAACAAGTCTGTCCATGGCTGTCCCGGGCTTGGTGCGCAGAGAACGCATTCCCCGAGAGGACCGAGGGCAGCCTCCACCTTGCGATTGCTCAAGAGGCAGCCCTGGCCTGGGAGCAGGCGTGACCACTCCATGCCTGTCTGGGGGCCTTAGGCAAGTCCCGTCCTCCCTGGGTCTCAGTGTGCTCATCTGGTAAATGGGGATAATAACACCTACCTCACAGGAAAGTGCTGTGGATGTGATGAGGTAATTGACTGAACGTGCTTTGCAAGCATAAATGCTCCGGGCGCCCTTGCTGCCTTGGCTGTCGTCAGTGATCGCGAAGGGCCCCTAACCCCGCCTGCCTCTGTCTGCCTTGCAGGCCGCTGCCCGGCGGGCGAGCTGGAGACCGTGGACCTGGTGACGGTGGTGCTGGGCCAGGACGCCAAGCTGCCCTGCTTCTACCGCGGGGACCCCGGCGAGCAGGTGGGGCAGGTGGCCTGGCTGCGGGTGGACGCAGATGCCCAGCAGCTGGCGCTACTGCACGCTGAGTACGGGCTGCACGTGAGCGCGGCCTACGAGGGCCGCGTGGAGCGGCCGCCGCCCCCACGGAGCCCCTTGGACGGCGCCGTACTCCTGCGGAACGCGGTGCAGGCCGACGAGGGCGAGTACGAGTGCCGCGTCAGCACCTTCCCGGCCGGCAGCTTCCAGGCGCGGCTGCGGCTCCGCGTGCTGGGTAAGCGGGGCTGCGGGAGCAGGGAGCCGGGGCGTGGGCACAGGAGCTGGAGGCGACCCCCTCCGTCCTCCTGGTAGTCCTGGCTCCAGACAGCCAGCTCAGCCTTGGGGAGACCCCATTGTTAGGAAGCGCCCCTTTCCGTGAACTGGAAACCTCTCTGGGGCAACATGGCCTTGGCTTATTCTCTGTCGTGCCCCCTCCTCTCTGCTCCCTGCGCCAGGCAGCACCCCTCCCCCATGGGTGCCCATCTGGGTCTCTCATCCGCACCTTCCCAGGTCCCCCTATTCCTCCCTAACCCACACGCCAGGCCCCCATGACCGGGGTCCACAGGGAGGGTCCCGCAGCAACACAGCCAAGCTGAGGCCCCGCCCCATGCCCCGCCCACTGTCCTCTCCCCAAGCCGAACCCACGGGGCTTGACCACAGCTCTGCGCATGCGCGCCTGCCAGCTGGTTCACAGCCTCCGCGTGGGGCCTGGCTGTGACCCGTGGGGCCCCTAGCTGTGACCCGTGGGGCCCCTGGCTCTCCAGGACCATAGCTGCCCTTTAAACCACTGCACTGTGGCTCTTCCCAGTTCTGGGCTTGGGCAGTGAGGCTATGAAGATGAAAGTCAGAGCCTGTCTCGGTTCCCTCCACCCACATCACCACCAGCTGCCGTAGCAAAGCTGAGTGTGAGTCCCGGCTCCTCCCCCAGGAAACAGGGATAACACCTACCTGTCGCCAGGCTTAAAGGAGATGACTTTGTAAATGTTTAGCATCATACCTAGCACCTAGTAGGTGTCTGATTAATGGTGCCTGTTATTGTTATATAGATGTTATCTGGTTGGTTTTTCAGTTTCTCCATCGTTTTCCTTCAAAAATGAGCCATGCTCATTGTAAAAAAATCAGACAGTGACCAAAGGCGCAGTCAGGTGAAACAACAGCAGCAGAAGGGGCCTGAACTGCACATGCACAAGACCAAGCTGGGTGGGCGGGGCCTCCCGCAGGGCCGCGCAGACCGTGACCCCTCCCCCACCCGCAGTGCCCCCGCTGCCCTCGCTGAACCCCGGGCCTGCGCTGGAAGAGGGCCAGGGCCTGACCCTGGCCGCCTCCTGCACAGCGGAGGGCAGCCCGGCCCCCAACGTAACCTGGGACACAGAGGTCAAGGGCACAACGTCCAGCCGCTCCTTCAAGCACTCCCGCTCGGCTGCTGTCACCTCCGAGTTCCACCTGGTACCCAGCCGCAGCATGAACGGGCAGCCACTGACCTGCGTGGTGTCGCACCCTGGCCTACTCCAGGACCGAAGGATCACCCACACCCTCCAGGTGGCCTGTGAGTTCCTCGCTCCCGGGCGGGAGGGCCCCGAGCATGTGGGGGGTCCTGGGGCCACACTGTGTGGCTGAGACAGCTCTGGACCTGAGGTAGAAGCCCACCTCCGACGACCTTGGCGAATCACTTAGACCTCTCTGACCTTCAGCTCCCTCCTCCTCGTAGAGGACGTTGCCCCGTGTCATGGGCTTGTGGTGGGGACATGTACTTGGGAGCCGTGAACACAGTTCAGGGTTTCGGGGTGTTGGCACGGGACAGGTCCGGGCTCTCATCCAGCCAGCCCGCACTCAGGGTCCCTGATCGGCGGTGAGGATGATTGCACCCTCTCCGCAGGGTTCCGATGTGCACACCGGAGCCACCCAGTGCCCTGTGGGTGCTGAGTGAGGGCAGCCTCTGGGGGCCTAGGGCTGTCTTCTGCTCATAACTAGCCCAGCATTTGATACAAAGTAGGTGCCCGACAGATTGTTCTGGAAATGAAGTAGGAGGGTTGTTTAGCCTTCGCAGAACCAGGGGGCATGCACCAAGCATCTGCTGTGACCAGCTCCACTTGGGCACAATGGAGACTCAGAAGTGACCCATCAACGCGCCGGGACACTTAAGAGGCCCCTTGTCCAGTGTGGACTCCCCGAGCTTAGGGAGGGGGAG
This sequence comes from Craseonycteris thonglongyai, assembly GCA_004027555.1. Lineage (NCBI taxonomy): Eukaryota > Metazoa > Chordata > Mammalia > Chiroptera > Craseonycteridae > Craseonycteris > Craseonycteris thonglongyai. Next base: position 51,716 of record PVKE010002489.1, on the reverse strand, counting down.
CCGTCCGTCTGCACAGTGGGCTGGGGTAGCAGGCGAGGGGGGCTGCCTGGGAAGGGAGGTCCGGGGGCAGTGAGGTCAGAGGCACCCATCTCTCCCCCCGCATCCGTTGCAGTCCTCGCCGAGCCCTCTGTGAGGGGCCTGGAAGACCAGAAGCTGTGGCAGGTTGGCAGAGAAGGGGCCGCACTCCGCTGCTTGAGTGAGGGGCAGCCGCCTCCGTCTTACAACTGGACACGGTGAGGCCCCTCTCTCTAAGGGCCGGGACGATGTAGTCTGAACCCCAGATAAACTGGGGTGAGTGTTCTGACCCAGGAACAAGCCTGGTCACCCAGTAGCTCCGGCTCACCCCCGGGAGTCTTGGGCATTTGAATATACTACATATTTAAATGTTGATAGTTTATGTATCTATGTAAGCACCTAAAGTGGGCGAACTCTACAGCTGATGGTAACTGTTTCCAACCAATGCTCCCCATGTAGACACCACCAGGGAGTCAGCGCCTCAGGGCGCCCTCCCCCGCGTGCCCTTCTGGGGCCTCGTGGCTTTTGCGTGGGGGAGGGGCGGTGTCCACTCCTGGCGGCGCAGGCGCACACGTGCGTGAGCGCAGGGCAGGTGTGTGGCCTTGTGCTCTGCACGCAGCTCCAGGGGCGTGGGGCGTGCAGCCACCTTTCCAAGTGTCGTGTTGTCCCCTTTGTGCCACGTGCTGCTGGTACCCCGCGCTGGGTGACGTGGTGCCCGTGGGAACACGTGGGGTGGCGCGCGTGGGGTGTGTGTGCCCGGGTCAGGCTGGGCCGCAGGGAGAAGGGGGCCGCTGTCCAGACCTGCCCGGGCCCGGGAGGGGCGCCGTGGGAACAGCCCGCGGCCCCGGGTGACGTCACAGGCGGGAGGCGGAGAGCGGCCCAGGCACGTCGGGCCGCGGCCCCCGTCAGCCTCACTGTCTCCCAGGCTGGACGGGCCTTTGCCGAGCGGGGTGCGAGCGGAAGGGGCCACGCTGGGCTTCCCGGCGCTGGCCGCCGAGCACGGCGGCGTCTACATCTGCCGCGTCAGCAATGCGCTGTCCTCGAGGGACTCCCGGGTCACAGTGGAGGTTGTCGGTGAGCAGCGGGCAGACTCGGGGGTCCTGGGCGCGGGGGCGGCGGGAGCAGCACGGGTGCTCCGGGGAGGGGCGTCCGCCTCAGACAGCGGGCTGTGTCTGCAGGTCCCGAGGAGGCCCCCGGGCGGCAGCTGGACCTGGTGTCGGCCTCGGTGCTGGTGGTGGGCGTCATCGCCGTGCTCCTGCTCGGCCTGCTGGTGGCCGTGGTGCTGCTAATGGCCCGGTACCACCGGCGCAAGACCCAGCAGATGACGCAGAAGTAGTGAGTGTGGCTCCGGGGACGGGGTGCACACGGGAGGGGCGGCGCTGGGGATCCCGCAGGTGGGCGGGGTCTCGGGGGGGGAGGAGCTTGGGCCCAGGAGGACCCAACGCTGCCGGTGCGCGGGTCGGACCCTCGTGCCCGGATGCGGCCGGGGACATGTGCTTGCACGCGACACACACGCTCTACAGCCGCATCCCACGGCCTCGCGTGGTGCGGCCGCCACCTCGGCTCCTGACAAGGGGGTGTCTTTGCCAGTGAGGAGGAGCTGACGCTGACCCGGGAGAACTCCATTCGGAGGCTGCATTCCCAGCGCTCGGACCCCAGGAGCCAGGTGTGTGCGAGGCCTGTGCCGCCAGGAGCGCAGCGCTCCCGCCGTGTGGGTGCCTCGGGGCCGGGGTGCAGCTGCTGGGGGAACCACGGTCTGCACGCGGGGGCAGGGCAAGGGGCGTGGCGTGGCGCGCAGGCGTGGCGTGGCGCGCGGGCGTGGCGTGGCAGGGCGCAGCTGCTGGGGAAGCACCTTCTGCGCGGGGAGCGACGCGGGGGGCGGGGCGTGGCGGTTGGGGGCGTGGCGTGGCGGGGCGGGGCGGGCTGGGGCGTGGCGGGGCGTGGCGGGCTGGGGCTGGGCGCAGCTGCTGCTCTGAGAAGCGCTGTCTGCACTGGCGCGGGGGTGGGGGTGGGGGCGAGGCGGGGCAGGGGGGGAAGGACAGGTGGGAGGTGGAACCTGGTTCTGACTCCGCCCCCATGTCCGGGCCCTGCAGCCGGAGAGTGTAGGGCTGAGAGCGGAGGGCCACCCCGATAGTCTCAAGGACAACAGTAGCTGCTCCGTGATGGTGAGGCCCCCGGCCCTACCGGCGTCCCTACCCAGCCCCCTGGCCTCAGCACCGGCTCACTCACCGGGTTCTCCGTCTCCCTTCCCCGCGCCTCGCCCTCCCGCCGGTCTTCGAGCCCCCCGAGCCCCACCCGCCGGCCCCGGCCCCTGACACGCCCTCTGCTCTTGGCCTCCAGAGTGAAGAGCCGGAGGGCCGGAGCTACTCCACGCTGACCACTGTGAGGGAGATAGAGACGCAGACGGAGCTGCTGGCTCCGGGCTCTGGGCGCGCGGAGGACGAGGAGGACCAGGACGAAGGCATCAAGCAGGCCATGAGCCACTTCGTGCAGGAGAACGGGACGCTGCGGGCCAAGCCCACGGGCAACGGCATCTACATCAACGGGCGGGGGCACCTGGTCTGACGCGCCTGCTGCTGGGGGGGCCTTCAGCTCATCTCCTCGGGGGCCCCCGAGACACCCCATTTCTTCAGGAAGATGTTCCCCACCCCGGACTACTGGACACGCCCCTCCAGCCCTTGTGTGTGACGCCGGGTGGGCTGCGGCCTCCCCCGCGCGTGCGCTCGCGTTGTGCGTGCAGCCCGGCTGCGCGTGCCCGGCCCACGGCGTGCGCTCGTGTTGTGCGTGCAGCCTGGCTGCGCGTGCAGGGCCCCCGCGTGTGCGCTCGTGTTGTGCGCGTGCAGCCTAGCTGCGCATGCAGGGCCCCTGCGTGTGCACTCGTGTTGTGCGTGCAGCCTGGCTGCGCGTGCACCACGGACTCGGCGGCTGCCGGAGACCGCGCGGCCCCCCAGAACCCAGAGCAGTATTAAAGGGCCAGAGGCCACCTCCGGAGCCGGCGCCCGCGCGCGCATGAGGCTGGAGCCGCGGCCGGGAGTCTGCCGGGGGCGCCCCCTGCTGGAGAAGTCCTCGCCCGGCCCGGGGCCCGCTGCCTGTACAGACTTCGTGTAAATACAGCCGCTGCGCACTGCGATGGGAGCAGAGGCGGGACTGGCGGGCGCCTCTGTCTCCACTGGGTTCGCTTCAAGCAAGGCCGGTGCGCTCAGCGGTTCCCTGCAGCTGCACCTGCTCGGGCCCCACCCCAGGCGGCTGCGGACGGAATGTGCTCCTGCGGAGGCACCTAACCTAGGCGGCCCCTTGCGGGGGCACCTGAATGAGGGGTGGGGGCTGCAGGTGCTGGCTTCCGGGGCGCGGGCCCCCCAGCCCGGACCCCGGCCGCCTCGCTTCCCGGCTGTGTGCATGGTCGTTTGGGGCCCCGCGGGGGTGGTTGGTAACTCGGTGACAAGGGCTCCTGGTTCGTGTGGTGCAGGGAACAGAGGTGGGGGTTCCGGCGAAGGAGCTGCGGGAGCAGAGCCGTCCCACCCGCCGGGGGGGGGCCTTTCTGGCAGTTTCTCTGGGTGGAGGGTGGGGCCTGTTTCCGCCGGTTCCGGACAAGCACTTTGAGCCAGAATACCTAGAGCCGGGCCCGGAACCTGCTGGATTTCTCCACCAAAGCAGAGACTCTCACCCCTGGTCCCAGCCAGCCCCGGACTTGGGACCAGGACCCTCGTGTGTATATTCTGTACAAACGTGTGCATATTTGTACATAAGATGATGTTCTGTTTTTAAATAAACAGATAACAGCGGTTCTGTCTGCCTCCTGTCTGCTCCCCCCCCCCCCCCCCCGCTGTGTGAGCCCCGGCCCCGTGTTCTGTCTTCGGGTCAGGGCTCAGGGCCCCCAGGGGTGCTGGGAGCACCGTGTCACGTGAACCCCAGGAGGATTTAAAGGTCACCCACCCCCCTTCACTTTTGTATGTGGACACTGAGGCTCAGGGGAGCCCCGTGGCTTGACTGGGGTGTCAGGCCCCCCAGTGCTGCCCCCCACTGGGCCAGCCTTGAATCCCCCTACCTGGGACCCCAGAATCCTGGCCTCCAAGGCTGTCAGTCACCTGCTCAGGTCCCCAGCGGCAGCACAGACCCCAGGGCTCTGACATCACCCAGCTGCACCGAGGAGGGAAGTCCCAGCCACCTCCCCCACCCCAGCCCCTGTGGTTGCAGAGATGCTCTAACAGGAAGTGGGTTTGAGGAGCTGCACAGCTTCCTGCCCCCCGCCCCAGGCCGAGCGGGGCGACGAGGGTGAGCACCCCACGAGACAGCTCCTTGCAGGGTCCCTGCAGCTTCCTCTTCCACAGCCACTTCCGTGCGCCAGGGCCCCGGAGGCAGGCGCTGCTGCCCGTGGCCAGGCCACCCTCCACCCCTGGTTCAGAGCCCTGCCCCCTGGGATGCCCCCAGGCTGGCCTGGGATCCCATGGGGGCCTGATAGGGCAAAGGTCCTGGGGGGCAGAGGTGGCGGGGCCAGAGCCCCGGGGCTCCAGCCATGAAGTCCCGGCAGAAAGGCAAGAAGAAGGGTAGCTCGAAGGAGCGGGTGTTCGGGTGTGACCTCCAGGAGCACCTGCAGCAGTCGGGTCAGGAGGGTAAGGAGCCCCTCGTGGGGGGCGTGGGGTACGCGGCTCCTGCAGCCCCATCTGGGCTGAGGACGGAAGCAGGGGCAGGAGCTGGGGGTGGCCACCCAGGGGGCTCAGCACAGGCGGAAAGGCTGGGTGCAGAGGGCAGGGTGGCTGAGGGGATCGAAGGGGACGTGGGTCTGAGGTGGCACCCTGGTGAGAGTAGAGGGCCCAGGGGAGGGTGTGGGGTGGGGACCGTCCCTCCTGGGCCCGTGAGTCTCCTGTGCTGAGGAGACGCTGGTTCAAAGCGGCGGCCAAGGGGAGAGGCTGCGGGAATGGGGGCCTGGCGTGAAGATGGGGTGCAGGACGGTGCGGGGACCTGGGAAGGGGCCCGGGAGTTGGCAGGATCAGGGCCGGCACCTGCCCCGTCTGCCCTGGGAGCCACTGAGCAGTGTTGCCGGGTGTGGTTGGAGGGGACGCAGGTGTCATGGCCAGGAAGGCTCTCCTCTGGCCCCGATCCCCTCCCAGGAAAGAACCCACTCCCCCCCCCAATCTGTCATTTCCTCTTTGTCGTCTGCTCTGCTCCAGGCTGAGGCGCCCACAGAGCGGGTGACGGTGGTTCCCAGCTCACTTCCTGCTGGGAGCCCCGCCCTGCACCCCAGACGCCGCTTCCCCTTTCCCCCCCAGGGGCCCGTCACCAGCCTTGCTTAAGGGAGACCCAGGCCCGAGGAAGAGTGTGAGCAGCGGGAGCCGCTCCTCCGGGGCCTCCTCTTCCCAGATGCCCCCACAGGGCGGCCCCCTCTCCCAGGACCTCTCTCGGGGGCAGGCTCCTGGCCCAGGACACGCGACTCAATTGGGTGCCTTCTCCTCCCAGGTCTCTGCAAACCCAGGGTCGCTTCTTCATCCATAGAAATGCTGAGCCCCCGACCCTGCACAGACCCGCCCCAGACCCTTCCTGGCCTCTGTCTGCGTTCCCAGCAGCCAGGGGCCCCCGGGGTCCCGCCCCTCCCCCGGCTCCAGAAAGTGGAAGCTCAGGGAGGGGCCGGCCATGGCTTCCCTCTAGCCCGAGACCCAGCAGAAACAAGAGTCCCGGTGTGGAGCTCTCTCGCTTTGGTCACTTGTCCTGGCTGATGGCCTCTGTCCCCATCCCACTCCGGCTCCATCTCGCCCAGCTCCCTGCCTGGGCAGCTCGGTTCCGTCCCCATGGCCCACGCATGCTGAGTTCTTCCCTTTCCTGTTACCCCTTCTGACCCCTGGTTCCAATTCTGACTTTCCAGGTCCCCGAGCTTCAGGCCTCCACCCTGCCCTGTCTCCCTTCCCCGCGTCGGCCCCACGCCAGCCATGTCTGCCTTGTCCTCTGACCCCATCTCTGATCTCTAGCGCGGTGACCCTCTGCCCTCTGACTCTGTTCTCCCGGCTCCTTGACCCACTTCCTCGGTGACATTTGAATGCCCCCTCTTTAGCCTTCTCTGGGGGTTCAAAACCAACTGAGAAGGCCAGGTGAGGAGGACCTGTCTGGGTCAGTGGCAATTCATGTGAAAAGGGCCTGGGTTGAGGTGACAGCGACTGTTTATGGGCCGTGTGGTGTCGCATGAGGACCCCGTGCCCGGAGCAGCAGCCCAGACAAGGAGGGCCCACCAGGTCCACGGCCAGCTTACTGTTCCCTTCAATCCGCAAAGAGCTTGAGGTGGGTGACTTCCAACACCCAAAATGACAAAAGGATGGAGCACGTGACTGAAGGCATTGGGTTGCTGGGGAAACCAGAGGACAGGAGGGCACATCGGCTGCTTCTCTGTGGTCCCTACATGTGGGCTCTGAGCCCCCTGGTGACTAACGTAGCGGCTCACACAACCGGGCGTAAGACTCACAAAGCCCAGAGGAAAAGAACCACTGGAGGCTTCGGGGAAACACCCCCTTCCTGACACATGAGGATTGTTCTGATGTAAAGAGGACTCAGCGCTTTATCTTAGGTGACATTCAGGGTTAAGTCCCCGTGAAACGTCACCTAGTTACGCTGCGTAGGTGATTGGTCACATCACTGAGTCATTTAGTAACTATTTACTGAGCGCGGTGCTCTGTCTGACGTGACTATGTATCCAAAGGTACAGACACAAAAGACACTGGTGGGAACAACGTGCAATGCAAACTATAAACCGGAGGAAAACAGACTCGCGGGGGCTGCACCACCCAGAGTCAGAGGGTCGGATGGTGCCGGGGGCGCTGGTCATGGACTAGCAGAGGCCAGGTCACGCCACGTGTGGAGGTCGCGCCATGTGTGGGGGTCACGCCGTGTGGGGCTCACGCCACGTGTGGGGGTCATGCAGCATGTGGGGGTCGCGCCGTGTGGGGGTCACGCCGCGTGTGGGGTTCATGCTGTGTGGGGGTCACACCGCATGTGAGGGTCACGCCGCGTGCAGGAGGATCGGCTGGCGCTGGCAGCTTGGGCCTGATGAGCCCTGCTGAGGACCTTCTGTGTTATTCAGTCTCTGCAAACTCAGCCGTGAGGGTCAGGGTGTGTTTATGACAAAAGAATTGAAGCCTCACAAACAGCTACGTGGAACCGGGGTTCAGAGCGTGATTTTGAGGGTTTCCCACGTAGGAGGCGCCGTGTCCGATACGTTGAGGGGCCTCACGGTCTTGCTCCAGGTCGTCTCGTCAGCCCGCTTTGACTCTTTGACTGCGCAGACACCCTGCTCCACCCTCCCCCCACCCCCGTCTTTATCACTTAAATCTGGTCCTTAAGGCAGATGCAGTCCAGGAACAGGAACAGGAACGGGGTGGGTGCCACACACTTGAGCTTTGAGCTCTTGGAATTGCGTCCTGGCTGTAACTGGTGACGCCGGTCACTCAGACCTCTGGTCCCCAGGCCTCCCGTCTGCGAAGCGGGGACAAGAGCGCATAGCCCGGCGCTTGGCACATTGGGGCTGCTGTCACTCACCCACCCGAGGAAGGGCTGGCCCTGTCCTGCGTGCCTTCCTGGGACAGAACTCAAGTCCTCCCGGAGGCGTGTTCCACGGTCCTCCCCTCAGCCCCGCTGCCCAGAGGTGGGGACAACTCATGTCCCTTTACTTTGCGTTATCTAAGCCCACTGTCAACACCGCCTCACCCCCAACCTCCTTCCAGCCAGACGGCCGCCCCCAGCACCTACAGAGCAGCAACGAGTAATGACAGAGACGAGCTCAGCACACGCAGAGCGTCCCCACAGGAGCCCACAGAGATGGGGGGAGGGTCAGGCTGGAGCTGACATCCTGTGAGAATCTGACACGTCTCTATTCTGCGGGCTTTGCCCTCCATGTCCCCAGCCTCCCCACACCCCGGCCGTCTCTGACCCCAGACCCTCTGACGGCTCCGTCTCTTCTGTCCCCAGTGCCCCTGGTGCTGAGGAGCTGTGCGGAGTTTGTGGAGGAGCACGGAGTGGTGGATGGGATCTACCGCCTCTCAGGGGTCTCCTCCAACATCCAGAAGCTCCGGTGAGTCGGGCGGGGGCTGTGGCCAGGAGCTGGGGGTGTGGGGGAGACGTGGCCCCTACACGCTGTCTGAGGAGCTCGGAGCCGGCTCAGGGGAGGCTCAGACTGTGCACCCCATGCTGGTGCACCCACCTCCACCCCTGTTCTGCACACACCACTCAGCTTTTAAAATAATTTAGACAGATGGGGAAGCCGGGAGGGCTCAGCGGGTTAAGTGCTTGCTTTGCAGCCCTGGGGACCAAGGATCGAATCCTGGCCCCGGCCCGTGTGGACCCAGATGCTGAACTTGGGTGAGCTTCCCATGTGGGAGACCCCAGCCCGGTTCCCGTCCTGCCCAGCCCCCGCCTACCTGTGTGGAACAAAACCATGTGGAAAACTAATGACGTACAACTATGGAGACGGCTCTCTGTCAAAAACAATACACTAAATCTTTTAAAAAATGATATATAATTCTCAGTGTACAAACCACCATTAAAAGTGTACAGCACAGCGCTCTGTAGTACAGTTGGCGGTGTGCAAGCATTACCACTGTCTAACCCAGGACTCCATCGCCCCAGAAAGCAAGTCCCCCCACCCCATCCTCCCGCCCCGGCCCCCCAGCAGCCATGAGCCCACCTTGGTCCCTGTGAATCTTCCCGTCCTGGGCGGTTCACACCAGTGGAATCCGGCAACAGTAACCATCTGTGTCCAGCTGTCTGCTCACTTAGCATGTGTTCAAGGCTCACGCGTGCTGTTGCGTGTACCCGGTCATCACTGCTTTCTGCGGCTGAGCCGCATCCTGTTGAACTGCTTTTACTGCGTTTGGTTCATCCGCTCACCAGCTAAGGGCTGTCTGGGCTCTTTTCCCCTGTGGGCCCTTCTGAGTGACGTGGCTATGAACCCCCATGCCAGCGTTTGTGTGGACACATGTGTGCTCCTCTGCATAGCAGTGGGGTTGCTGGGACACACAGAAGCTGTGTTGAGCTTTGAAAGGAAAGGAGCCATTGTGTCCACAGCAGCTTCCTTGTGTTACGTTCCCGGCAGAGGAGGAGGCGCTTTCTCCACATTCCTGCTGACACCTGTTGCCCTGTCCTTTTTGTCACAGCCACCATGGGCGTGAACAGACAGCGCACCTCTGTCTGCGTTTCCCTAACAGCTATCGGGAGACGCCGCATGCCTGCTGCCACCTGTGCATGTTCTTTGTAGAAATGTCCATTCAAACCTTGTGTCCATATTTAAATCGGGTCATTTGTCTCTTGTGAATCGCAAGTCCTTTTTGTCCTGGATCCTGGGTGTGGACCAAATCTATGGTTTCTGAACACTTTTTTCCCACTGTGGGGGCGTCTTTCCTGTCTTGATGGTGTCTGTGGACCTGCAACATTTTGATGTCTAGTTTGTGTTTTCATTGGTTGCTTGCGCTTTCGGTGTCACCTGTTGCCTAATGTGAGGTTGTGAAGATCCACTTATGTCTCCTTCTCTGAGTTACACCCGCCCATCGTTCCAGGTCCCGAAACAGACTCACCCCCCACGTCCGCTGACCCAACAGAGGCACTCACACCTGCAGCTGCACCCGATGGGGGCCCCACACACACGCAGACCCACTCACCCTCCTCTCATCCACTCTGCAGGCGACACACACACGCACATGCATGCACACACGTGCATGCCCGCACGACACACACATGCACACACATGCACATACATGCATGCCCACACGACACACGCACACACCCAACACACACATGCACATATGTGACACACATGCGTGCACGTACACACCAGGTACATACATGACATGCATGTGAGCACACATGCACACACTCCCCCTGCTCCTGAGCGCTCTCACCTCCCCAGGCAGGAGTTTGAGGCGGAGCGGAAGCCAGACCTGCAGCGGGACGTGTACCTGCAGGACATCCACTGTGTGTCGTCGCTGTGCAAGGCCTACTTCCGAGAGCTGCCGGACCCCCTGCTCACCTACCGGCTTTATGACAAGTTTGCTGTGAGTTGAGAGGCGGGGGTGGCTGTCCCAGCTGTGTCCAGTGCGAGTCCTGGTGTGACAGGGACACACCCCTGGGGAAAATCCCTCTGCCATCCCCCTCCTTTCCCCGAGGCCTGGGGGCCACACCGGGTGGGTGACATGGGGGCAGGACCGGGGGTCAGAGCTGGAAGGTCCTTGGAAATCAGGGTTTTTTTCCTACATTCAAGAGCATGAGGATGCATCTCAGACTGACGTGTGGCCCCCACGACTGTGTGGCGACCGTCTCTGTCAGAAGATGTGGCAAACATGCCATTGATTAACACCTGGAATGAGCTGCACCTGATTGCAGATCTGACCTGGGTGGGCGTGGCCTCCCCGGTCACCTTGTTGGAATAACTCTGGGCTCTAGGGGTCCGGGTGGGGGGTCACGAGGCTCAGGCCATGATTCCAATGCTGGTCTTAGGGGCCCCGGGTTCTGAGCCGTCTCGCCATCGGTGTGGGCATCACGTGTGGGGCCAGGATGGTGGGGCCACAGCCGGGGAAACCGGGCTCAGTGCTCCTGGGGGCGTGCAGGGCACCCACTCCTGCTTCCCGATCGTCCCCCGAGCAGGAGGCTGTAGCTGTGCAGCTGGAGCCAGAGCGTCTAGTCAAGATCCTGGAGGTGCTCCGCGAGCTCCCCATTCCCAACTACAGGTAAGCGCGCTCTGCCTTCCCACCCGGCCCCGCCCCGCGCCCACGTGACCCGGTGTGACCCCCGCCCCCACAGGGGCCCTAGCCCCGCCCCCACAGGCCCCCCCACGTGACCTTCCCCCCCCCCGTGTGACCCCCGCCCCATCTACAGGACCCTGGAGTTCCTCATGCGTCACCTGGTGCATATGGCTTCGTTCAGTGCCCAGACCAACATGCATGCCCGCAACCTGGCCATCGTGTGGGCCCCCAACCTGCTGAGGTGCGTGAGCAGTCCGTGGGGGCCCTGGCTCCCGGGAGCGGGGCTGTGTGGGGGCTCAGAGTTCAGGGAGGGACAGGAAGCTCCAGGACCCCCTAGCCGGGCGGGGCTCACACCTTCAGCCCCTCTGTGAGCCTGAGGGATGCGGCTTGAGTTCCCACACGATGTCAGAGCTCAGGGACTGGAGCAGGACAGGTCCCTGGTCAGCGTGTGCTGAGTGTCTTCAGTCCGTGGAGGACTGGCCTGTCACTGGTGCGAGGCAGACCCGGGGCGGCCCTGCCGCGCATTCCTCGCAAGGCCCCTTGGAGCACAAGGGGAGCAGCAGCTCATTCGGACCCTGTGTCCTGCAGAAAGTGGTGTCTGAGTCGTGTCCACAGCTTAGGAGGGGGAAATGGCCTTACGGGCACCTGGGGGACAGGGTAGGATGTTCAGGGGAATCGGACAAGGAAGCGTGGGTGGAGTAACACGGGTCTCCACAGGTCTAAGGACATCGAGGCTTCGGGCTTCAACGGGACAGCGGCCTTCATGGAGGTGCGAGTGCAGTCCATCGTGGTCGAGTTCATCCTCACGCATGTGCGACAGCTCTTTGGAGGGGCCGGCCTCTTCGGTGAGCGTCCTTCCTGCCCTGTCACGGCTCCTGTCTGGGGAGTCACGCTCAGGGTCCCTGCTCTGCAGATGAGAAAACCGGGTCTCAGAGGGAGGTGTTGCTCATGGAGACAAGGCCACAGTCTGGCCGCTTCTCTGCTGTCCTGGCCCTCGAGGATGCGGTCACCCCCAGGCCACTGGCCTGGCACCTCCTGGCCCTTGTCCCCACTCCCCTTGAAGAGCCGGATGGGGGTCTCCAGGTGTATCTGCAGCCCCAGAGTTTGGTGAGTGGGCGAGGGCCCGAAGCCCACTGGTCTCTGTTCTTGGCGGGTCAATCCCTCTCCTTCTTCAAGGTGGCCAGATGGACAGTGGGTGGCGATCACTTCCAGGGACCCGGGCACCTGATAGCCTCGAGGACCTCATGCCCAGATCCCTGCCCTACCAGCTGCCCAGCGTACTGCAGGCGGGCGACGGGCCCCCGCAGATGCGGCCCTACCACACCATCATCGAGCTTGCTGAGCACAAGTAAGGCTTCCCCCCTGGGCCCTCCTCCCTGCACAGAGCATGGCGCCCACCCCAGCCACCTCTCCATCCCCTCCAGGAGGAAAGGGTCTCTGAAGGTCAGGAAGTGGAGATCGATCTTCAACCTGGGGCGCTCCGGCCATGAGACCAAGAGGAAAGTTCCACGGGGGGCTGAGGACAGGGGTAAGTCTAGGGAGAACTGGGTGGGGGGCTGCAGCGGGGCTGTGTCAGGCCCCGGCTCTCTGCACATCCCTGTCTTGCAGAGGACAGATCTGATAAGGGAACCCTGCGGCCAGCAAAGAGCATGGACTCCCTGAGTGCTGCGGCCGGGGCCAGTGACGGTGAGTGCAGGCATGTGCCGTGTGCGTGCGCAGGCATGTGCTGTGTTAATGGCGTGGGCCTGGAAGCATGAGTGGAAGCAGGTCTGAGAGTGTCTGTAAGGGAATATGTTAGGAACAAGATCACTGGGACTTTGTGTGTGTGCACGTGGCCAGGGGCACTCACTTAGAAACGAGGTAACAAGAGCCTGTTGTGTTAGATACTATGTAATGAGGGACTGTTCTCTTAGATATTATTTAACGAGCACCAGTTCTCTTAGCAACTATGTAACAAGAGCATTCTATTAGATACTATGTAACGAGCACCTGTTCTATCAGATACTATGTAACGAGTGCCTGTTCTCTTAGAAACTATGTATCGAGAGCATTCTATTAGATACTATGTAACGAGCGCCCATTATATTAGAAACTACGTATCGAGCATTTGTTACAGACCAGACGTATCACCGGGTGCCCTGTTTACTGTGACTTCACTGTCCACTCTGCGGTGTCAGATGAGCACATGTAGGGACAGAGTGGTAGGGGGGAGAGAGCCAGGGAAGGGGTCCCTAGGCATGCACAGGCAGAGTGAACTGCGACCTGCTGGCTGTGGCGTGAGGCCATGGGGGCTGGGAGCGGCCCTGTGGTGTGCATGGCCCATGCGGCTCAGCCTGCTGCCTGCGTCTCTCCCCTGCACAGAGCCAGAGGGGCTCGTGGGCCCCAGCAGCCCCCGGCTGAGTCCACTGCCACCCAAGGGCTTGGACAGCGACTCAGTGGAGGCGGACGGGGAGCCGGAGCCCGAGGGCAGCACCACCTCCGAGCCAGGCACTCCGCGAGCCGGGCGGTTGGCAGTCCGTGCCGGGGGCTGCAGCCGGGCCGAGCACTGCGCTGGTGTCCACATCTCAGACCCCTACAACGTCAACCTTCCCCTGCACATCACCTCCATCCTCAGCGTGCCCCCCAACATCATCTCTAACGTGTCCCTGGCCAGGCTCACCCGGGGCCTGGAGTGCCCTGCCCTGCAGCCCCGGCCGGGCCTGGCCGCTGCGCCCAGCCCCGGGCCCCCAGGTGAGGACCCAGGGGCTGCCCCCGACTGGGAGAGGGGACTAGACCTCCAGGCGGATTTCTGATGCTGGGGCAGCCCAGGGCAGCAGGTTAGGACGCAGGTCAGACTTGGTCTGCGCTACTTGTATGACCTGGGACACGTTCTTGAATCTCTTGGAGTCTCCTACGTGGACGGAGAGACGTGCCCGTCACCGGGTGGTTTGTGGGAAGACTGTGCTGTGAGGCCCCTGGCCACACAGGCTGCACCTCGAGGGTGTCCAGGCTGGGTCCACGCTGCACAAAGCTCAGCAGAGCCACGCTGGAGAGGTCGGGCTGGCCTTCACCTGCGTGTCCCGGGCCCACCTCTCGTCCAGCAGATGAGGAGTCGGAGGCCCATGCAGCCCCAGGCCCACTGGTGGGTGCCGGCCCCACGGACGCAGCCTTGGCCCTGGATGACTGCCTGTCCCAGGAGGTGCAGGACTCCTTCTCCTTCCTCGAGGACTCAAGCAGCTCGGAGCCCGAGTGGGTGGGGACAGACGATGGGGCGGCGGCCAAGGTGGGAGCCGGTGGAACAGCCTTCTCCCCGGTGGAGGACGACCCTGGGATGGGCTACATGGAGGCGCTCCTGGGAGTGAGGCCTCAGGTAAGGAGGCGCTGGTGGGGCTCGGGGGGCCTGGGAGCCCCGAGGGCAGGCAGGACACGGTGGCGCTGTGCCCGCAGGTGGAGGAGTTCTCTGTGGAGCCGCCCCTGGACGACCTGTCTCTGGATGAGGCGCAGTTCGTCCTGGCTCCCAGCTGCTGTTCCCTGGACTCCGCTGGCCCCAGGCCTGAAGCAGAGGAGGAAAGCGGGGAGGAAGTCTTCCTGAGCGCTTACGATGACCTGAGTCCCCTTCTGGGGGCCGGTCCCCTGGCCTGGGAGGGTCCCGGCAGCCTGGAGGCAGAGGCCACAGGGTGTGGGAGGCAGGAGGCTCCAGCGCAGGCTGAGGGAGAAGGCACCAGAGGGGACGACCTGGAGGCTGAGCCGGGCAGCAGATGGGACATCAGGGAGGAAGCTGAGGGCAGCCCAGAGGGTGAGGTGGAGGTTCTGGCGGCCGGTGAGGGTGGAGGGGAGGATGGGGGAAGCTGGAGAGAAGGGAGCGAGGGAGACGAGGACGCCCAGGGACAGACGTCTGAAGGTGGGCAGCAGGATGAGAATGTGCAGGAAGCTAAGGGTGTGGAGGAAACAGGAGGAGGGCAGGGAGGTGACAGGGAAAGAGAGAACGAGGGAGAAGAGGATGAGCAGGGAGAAGCAGGGAGGAACCGAGAGTGCGAGGCCCAGGAAAACCAAGCTGCTGATGAGAGCCGAGATGTTGTGCACAAACAGGAGGTGGAGGGAGGCAGAGAGGATGAGGGTCCAGACAAAGGACAGGAGGGGACAGGGGACAGAGGGGCCAGAGAAGACCAAGGAGACGGTGAAGACGGGGGAGGAGCCGGGGAGGTCAGCAAGGAGCGGGGCCGCGGGGACGGGGAGGCGGAGGGAGGCCAGAGGCCTGGAGCTGACCTTCTACAGGGGGGCTTTGGCCTTGAAGCGCCCTACGCGGAGTCCCTGGAGGCTGACAGTGCCAAGGGGGGCAGTGCCCAGTCCCCCGAGACAGAGCGGACCACCCCCTTGCCCCCCCGGACGGAGGACATGGAGCCTGAGGGGCAGCCTGGGGCGGAGGGCTGTAGCCTGTGCCCCTGCCCCCCAGGTGCGGCGGGCGGCGTGGGCATGCGCCTGGCTTCCACCCTGGTCCAGGTGCAGCAGGTCCGCTCCGTGCCTGTGGTGCCTCCCAAGCCACAGTTCGCCAAGATCCCCAGTGCGATGTGTAGCAAGATCCACGTGGCCCCCGCAAGCCCGTGCCCGAGGCCTGGCCGGCTTGACGGAAGCCCTGGGGAGCGGGCTTGGGGGCCCAGGGCCCCCCGCTGCTCTTGGAGGAACGGGGGGAGTCTGTCCTTCGATGCTGCTGTGGCCCTGGCCCGGGACCGACAGAGGACTGAGGCCCAGGGTGTCCGGCGGACCCAGACCTGCACTGGGAGTGAGGACTACAGGGCCACCCCCTGTAGCACAATGCACCCCCATTCTCCTCGGCCCCTCAGCTGCCTGGAGCTCCCACCTGACGGCACAGCAGGGTCCGGACCCCGGAGTCGCCTCAGCCTCCCCCCCAGAGAACCCCAGCCCCCTCACCCGCTTCGGCCCCCACAGCGCCGCACGTATGCGTTTGAGACACAGGCTCACCCTGGGGAAGGTGAGGGGTTGTGACTGGGACCGGAGCACAGGGCAAAGGGGCCAGTCCCCAACGAGCTGCATCTTCTGCAGCCTCAGCCGCTGGGGTGCCCCCCACCCATAGGCTGCACCCTGCAGCCTCCCTTGGACTGTGGGAGGCTCTGCCTCTGGGGGTTTCCCTGAGCTCAAGATGCCTCAGGAGATTCCCAAGGAAGTCATGGAGCTCCCTGTTTCCTGGGCGTGAGGTCATGGGCCAAAGGGGACAAAGAGCAGGCAGAAGACTGAGAGGTCAAAACGAGGAGGGCAGGGGGCGCTTCAGCCAAGTTCCCGCCCCCCTGCGGGGCTGTGAACTCCGTGGAAGCCGCAGGGGGGCAGGTGACACACATACATACACACACACACACACACACACACACACACACACACACACACACGGCGCATGCGCGGCTAGACGTCTCCGCCCCTTCTGCGCTCGGACTCGTCTCCGTCCCGGCCGTCGGAGCCACAGACCAGGCGCGCGTGTCCCCGGAAGCCCTTCCAAGACCCCGGCGTTTGCTGTTGGGGGGCGGGGGTCTTTGCAGCCCCTCCACCCCTCTGCCTCTGGGGTCTCCTTCCGCCATTGGGTGGTGTCCCCCTGCTGCCGGGAAGGGCGGCTGCTTGTCCCCACGGGCCGGGGCCGCGTTCGGAATAAAGGCGGCACGTTTGCATGGAAACCGTGTGCAGCTGCGTTACTCTCATCAAAGCCCCGGTGACGGCGTGGCCACGCCGCGCGCTCGGCCTCGGTCGTCCTTTCGGTCTTTCGTGCGCGCTTCCTCCGTTGCCACGGAGACCCGTGGTTAGAAACCAGACATGGGGACGGGAAACCCGTTCACGGCCAAGGTCATCACGTGCCCCGAAGGCCGCGGCGCTGTACGCGCGCAGGCTCCGCCCCGGGCTTTTCCCGCGGCCCCCGGCACGTCGGTAGGGCGGGGCAGCGAAGGGGGCGCGCTGGGGCCCAAGCTCGTCAGGCTCCCGGGGGTCCTGAGGGCGGATGAGGGAGCCCCGGCCGCGGAGAACGGGGGTCAAGGTGCCCGTCACGGTGTCTATGCGCCAACACGCATCAGGTCCCTCAGGGCCCCGCCCTTCCAGGCCCCGCCCCTCCCGACGCAGCGAGCGGAAGTGGGCGGGGCCGGGAGAGGCACACTTCCGCCCCGCAGCTGCAGGGCCGCGGGCCGGGGCGCGCATGCGCAGCCGTCCATGGAGCGGCCCCAGTCCGGAGACAGACGGCTCTGTCGGGGAGAACCGGCTGCTCGGGCAGCCTTGGCCGGTGAGTGCAGGGCCGGGCGGGAGTCTGCAGCTGGGCAGCCCGCAGGCGGGGCGGCCCGGGCTTTGTTTGCGCTCTCCAGGTCAGGGGACCCCTGCGGGAAGCCTTTGTTTTGAGGGAGGGGGCCGTGCCCGGCTTCGGGGCTCCCACCCCCTTTGTGGGCCGCCGCGCGCCCGCCCCACGCGCCCTTCCCTCCTGCGCGCGGCGGAGCCGGGGCCGGGCCGGCGCCTGCTGCCTGGCGTCCCCCGGGGAGGCCTGGGGCGCAGACCGCCTTCGGGGCCGGATTATCTTCCCTTTGTGTCCACACCGACAAGGGTCTGGCTGGGCCGTCCGGGCCTGAGCGCGCCCGGCACGCCGTCCTCTCCTGCTCCCCGTGTCGCCTGCCCTCGCGCCCAGGAAGTGCTTCCGCATGTCCAGCTGGGACCCGTTGCTGGTGTCCTCCAGGCTGCCCCCGGCTGACAGCTGTGGGCAGTGGAGACGCCTCCGGTGCCCTGCCCTCTTTCGTCGCCGCCTCCTGCAGGCAGCGCCCCGGCAGGTTCCGGGGTGGACAGGGAGGGTGTCCCAAGCCAGCGCCACTTCCCCCCAGGGACCCCGGAATCTTCTTGCAGCGTTACTTCCTCCGGACAGTTTCACTTTCAGTTCCTCTTTTTTTTTTAATTTTTTAAGAATTTTGGTGAACAGTTTCCTTGGATCTGGGCTTTCCAAGCGTCATCCGCTGAAGATTTTCCTGGGAGAGAGAATTTACACAGAAGTTACCCCTTTCGTGTGGGATTTAAATCATTGCTTTGTACGAGGGAGCTCTTTCTTTCTGGGGACATTTGTCTGCTCAGCCCTTTGTTTTTTCTGCCTCCCTGGCTGGCTGTCAGGGTTCCCAGGCAGGCCCCTTGTGGATGAATTCCTCCCTCAGTGTACCTTCTTCTCAACCCTGGACTTTTCTCCTTTCTTGCTGAGGTTCAGTTGATTTGGAGTTGTCATGGCAACATTTTAACAACTGTTCTAGGCTTGATGAATAAATAGATGGGGCTTAAAGTTGATACACTTGGGCTTGAAGTTGATACACTTGGGCCTGAATATGATACACTTGGGCTTTCGAGTCTTTGAACAAATAACAAATGGCATAAATCTGGACACCCCAAAACAAGAGCTCTGTCACTGTAATAGGGTTTTCCAGTGACAATGGGTTTCAAGTTTCCCCCTCCTAGACTTGAGAACAGACATTTCTTGATTTGCAGTATGTGGCTGAGACACTGGAAGAAGCATCAACATACGTGGTTTTGATAGTGGTGCTCTAAGCAGGGCTCTTCCTAGTCCCCATGTCATGGCAGAGCGTAATAGCTTTAATAATAATCCTTCCAGAAATACGTTGTCTCTCAGTGTTCCAGTAGAGTTATCCCCGCTCCACCAGGAGTGAAGTGATCACGGAGGGACAAGGAACTCTGTTTGTACAGTTGCTTTTTCAGTCACTGTAGCCCAGTCCCCAGCATCAGAATGGAGGAAGCTGATTGTACCCTGCAGGTGATAGGGTTATGCTTCGTGGAGCCCAAGTTCTAGATACGGGGGGCTGTTCAGTTTCTTGGAGTGACCGCAAACTGTTTGATTTCTACCAGGACTTAGCACCCAGGCCTGTGAGTCAAGAGATACGAAGACTTCCAAAGAAAGACCAGTTCCTCGGATGTGCCCCCTCACAGAGAGATGAAGGGGTGAGTGAAGAGGAGGTAGGGTCCGGGGTGGGAGAAGGCAGAATGGCTCAGGAGTCAGGCAGACCTGGGTCCAGGTCCCAGCTCCATCGCTTACCAGCTCTGGGATTTGGTTTCCCCTCTGAAATGTAAGCAGTGTTAACTGCCTCACAGTGCTGCTCTTAGTACTAAACAGGACAGTGCCTGTTCAGTGCTTAGCTCAGTGCCTATGTGCAGAGTCCACAGTAAATTCTAACCTAACCTAACCTGGCATCTGTGGGAAGGCCAGTGAGTTTCAGAGCCATGTGCTCCGGGCCAGCCATTCACTTATTCCTGTCTCCCTTTTGTCTCTTCACAAACAGGCAGCAGAAAACAGCTGAAACGGAAGAGGGGACAGTACAGATCCAGGAAGGTGAGTGGTAGAAGCAGAAGTGAGCGGGGGCCCAAGAGAGCCCCTCCCGGCCCCTCCCTGTGTTATGGCCCGTGTCCCAAGCCCCTCCTTGTGAACGCCCTGCGGGTGGGGCGGGGCCCGGGATGGGGGCGGGGCCTGGGAGGCAGGGCTGTCATGCGGACTCCCTTCGCTCCTGTCTTTGAGGTGCTGTGGCTACTGGGGAGGACCCAACCAGCGTGGCAATCGCCAGCATCCAGTCCGCCGCCACCTTCCCCGACCCCAACGTCAAGTACGTCTTCCGAACTGAGAATGGGGGCCAGGTAAGGGAGGGGGCCAGGTGGCTGCAGGTCTTCCTGGGGGTGGGCTTAAGGGAGGGAATCGAACCTGTCGTGGGGAGACTGGGATTTGGGGGGTGGAGGTGGAGTGTGGCGTTGGGAGTGGGGTAGGGACACGCTGAGGCCTCTGGGGACAGGGTGGGGGGTGGCTGGTCCTGAGTCCCTGCAGGACTCTTGAACCTGCATCCTCTCTTCCGCTTCCCTCCCTGCCTCTAGGTGATGTACAGGGTGATCCAGGTGTCCGAGGGGCAGCTGGATGGCCAGACAGAGGGCACCGGTGCCATCAGCGGCTACCCTGCCACCCAATCCATGACCCAGGTACAGGGCTGGGGTGGGGCAGGGGCCCGGGGCTCTGAAGAGGGACCGGGCTGTTCCCTTCTGGATGCTTCTCCCTCCTGGGGCAGCTGCAGAGCATCATGGGAGGGTGCCTCTGTTCTCTGCTCCCCTTGCAGGCAGTGATCCAGGGCGCGTTCACCAGTGACGATGCCGTGGACACAGAGGGGTCGGGTGCTGAGACACACTACACTTACTTCCCCAGCACGGCTGTGGGAGAGGGGGCAGCGGGGACGACGTCTGCGAGCACAGCGGCCGTGGTCACGACCCAGGGCTCAGAGGCACTGCTGGGGCAGGCCACCCCTCCCAGCACCGGTGAGAAGCTGAGGGCGGAGCTCGGGCTGGGGGACACGCTGGGGGGCCTGTGCTCCCGGCCCCTGGGGATCACAGTCTGGGCAGGCGGGGGGCCAGGGCTCCCTTCCGTCTTCGCTCGTGTCGGGGGCGGCCAGGCTCCTAGTGCCACGTCCCCACTGCCCGCCTCTGCGTGCTCATAGGTCAGTTCTTTGTGATGATGTCGCCCCAGGAAGTGCTGCAAGGAGGCAGCCAGCGCTCCATTGCCCCCCGGACCCACCCTTACTCCCCGTGAGTAGCCCCGTCTCTGCTACCGTGAGGGGTCTCAGTCCCCGCCCGTCTGTGCGAGGCCTGACCCCAGAGTCCAATCTTGTTTCTTTGGCCTTCCGTCACTCTGGCTGCCCTGGGCCCCGCTGCAGGAAGTCAGAAGCCCCCCGCACCACTCGGGACGAGAAGCGCAGGGCTCAGCACAATGAAGGTAGGGGCCGTGCCGTGGGGCTGGGGCTGGCGTCTGAGAGGGCGGGGAGGCTGGGTGGTTCCCCTGGCCCCCTGGTGGCGTGTGCTCCTGAGTCACCTTGCCCCCATGTCACCCCCCAGTGGAACGCCGCCGCCGAGACAAGATCAACAACTGGATCGTGCAGCTGTCGAAGATCATCCCCGACTGCTCCATGGAGAGCACCAAGTCCGGCCAGGTCCCGGAGGGGCCCCGGTGGTGGGCGGGCGCCGGCCTTCTGTCCCCTGGTATCCATTCCAGAAATGGTCGAGTGGGGCCCTGGTCGCTGCTGCCCTCTGCCCGAGCTCCTCAGGGGGAAACCAGGTCCAGGCGTGAGCCCAGGGGTGCGATCCTAGTGCTTGCGTTGTCGGCTGCTTCTTACAGAGCAAAGGCGGGATCCTGTCCAAAGCCTGCGACTACATCCAGGAGCTGCGGCAGAGCAACCACCGGCTGTCTGAGGAGCTGCAGGGGCTCGACCAGCTGCAGCTGGACAACGACGTGCTTCGGCAGCAGGTCAGGGCCCCGGCCCCCGTGGAGGACGCTGTGCATCCCAGCATTCGGTTGCATGGAGCTGCGCGCCCCCTCACAGCCCCCTTCTCGCGCCAGGTGGAAGACCTCAAGAACAAGAACCTGCTGCTGCGGGCCCAGCTGCGGCACCACGGGGTGGAGGTGGTCATCAAGAGTGACAGCAACTAGCCCCAGGACTGCACGCAGCCCAGCAGCGGCGGGTGAGCCCAGGGCCTCTTCCCGTCACTGCCCGCTTCTGGCCGAGCCGGGGGGACTTCAGAGGCGGGTGGCCCCTGGACCTGCACGGACTGCCGCGGCCCGCAGCGCCCGGCCCGCAGCTGCTCTTGCACAGTGTGTGTGGTCTCCACGCCGGCACTGGATGCACGAAGTGGGGGGCCGCCCAGTGCTTGCTTCCACTACCTGCCAGCAGAGGGTCTACTGCCTGGGGCTCCCGATGGTGCCCCCTGTGCCCCCCGCACCCCCAGGAGCTCAGATGCGCATCTAAGATGCTGGGGAGCCGGCAGTCTCCTGACGCGGGGGAGAGGATGCTGCTGGGGAAGCGGGTGGGCCGGCGGCCAGGGCCTGTGCAGATGCCGGTGGAGCCGGGAGAACCACAGGCGGGCCTGCCCCTTCGCGGGGCGGTTTCTTTGTTTCCCTTTTCTTTTTTTCTTTTATAAAGATGAACCGTTCGGAGCCACAGTCGTGTCCTCTGTTTCCTGCTCTCGTGCGCCCCGGGGCGGACGCGGGGGGCGCTGCGCTTTGCACAGGGTCAGAGGGGGCGCTCCCGGCCCCGAGCCCTGTCTGTGGGCCGCGCCCGTGGGTCGCAAACACCAGGGCGTCCCCGGTGGGCGGGGCTCGGCGGCACCGCGAACAGGTGCTGGCGGTGGGGCGGGGCGGGGCGGGAGGCCTTGCCGCGCTTCCGGTTCCGGTCTGTACCGGGAGGGCCGCAGCGATTGCGGGCCCGCCGGGCTCGGTCCGGTGTCTCGCGGCCGCGGCGCGCACTATAGCGGAAGGTACCTGCGGGGGCGCCCGGGACTGTGTCCCGCCCTGGTTTCCCCGGGAGCGCGCGGAGCCCCCGGAGGAGTGTCGCGGGGTTGGGGGCGTGGCTGCGGCCCACAAGTCCCCTCTCCTACTTGGGGTGCCAAGGTTGGGGGGTGCTTTTTGTGGGGTGCCGTGTGCACGCAGCGGCGGATCCCTGCAGCTGGGGGCGGGGCCCTGCAGGTGGGGGGCGGGGCCTGCGCGGTGGGGCGCGGGACGCCGTGCCGGGGCGGAGCCCTGCAGGTGCGGGTGTGGCCGTGCGTGGTGGGATGCGGGGCGCTGAGCGCGGAGGGCGGGAGGCGGGGTGTCTTGCAAGTTGGGACTGCACAGTGCGCGTGGGGGCGGGGCCTGCGCGGTGGGATGTGGGCGCCGTGCGTGCTCTGGGGCGGAGCCCTGCATGTGGGGGCGGGGCCTGCAGGGGCGGGTGTGGCCGTGCGTGGTGGGATGCGGAGGGTGGGGGGGCGGGGTGCCATGCACGCGGGGAGCGGACCCCTGCATGTGGGGGCGGGGTCGTGCAGGGGGCGGGGCGCCGTGCGCGCACGGGGGCGGAGCCTGCAGGGTCGGGGGAAGCAACGCCTCTACTTGGGGCGCTGCGGCGGGCCGGCCCCTCCAGACGTTCATGAGCCCCGCACCCCACCTGCAGCGCCCACCGTCCTGCTCCCCGAGCTCCTCTCGCTTCTGGCTGCGGGCCGGGCGCGGCTCATCGACGTGAGGCCTCGGGAGGAGGCAGCCGCCGGGACCATCCCCGGGGCGCTCAACATCCCGGATGCGGGGTTCGCGGGGCGCCCGCCGGGTGGTGGGCCCGGGGGGGTCTTAGCCGAGGGGCTCAGGCGGGGAGGCTCTGGCTGCGGGCCCTGCGCCCCTCACCCCGCAGGGCGCGGCTGGAGGCGGGTCCCGGCGCTCCGCTCAGGTCGCAGGCGCTTTGGCCGCCTTCCCGCGTGGGGTTGGGGTGGGTGACGGCCCCCAGGCACTCTTTGGGGGGCCCCTTGGTGGTGTTGGGGCTCCAGGACGCGGCGCTTCCAGGCACTACTTCCGACCTTGACCGCCGCTCCAGCATCGGAGCTGGAGGCCGCCCCGCGATGGAGCCGCGTTCCTGGCTTCTCGGCCGGGAAGCCGAAGCTGGAAGACGAGCGTCGCGTCGTCCTCCGCCAGATGGGCGAGCGGGGCGCGGGCCACGCGGCCGGCCCGGGGCCTTCGGGGAAGGCGGGCTGCTGGCTGCGGGGCGCCCTGCCCTCACCCCGCTTTTTCTCCACAGGGGCCTGCGGAGAATGGCTCCAGAGGGAGGCTGGGGGCACCGGTGCGAAGCCCACCCAGAACCGCCTGAACTGCAGCCGCTGCAGCGCCTCTGCACGCAAAACCGTGAAATAAAGATAAATTAATCAAAGCCTTGGAAGCCCTTAATTTGTCAGGTGATTTGAAGACAGTCTTAACCTTCCTCTAGACCCCAAGTCACCCCTGGGTTTTTGTTCTTAAAGGATTCATCTGTGCCCACCCCACACAAACTAAAAAAAGAAAAGTCTACAGCAGTTTCCTCAGACTGCAATTCTCCTTCCAGAACAATTGTTTTCAGTCCAGGATGCACATCAGAACGCCTGCTAGCTGGGAGAAAAACAGGAAACCTGGGCCGCGTCCAGATTTGGGATCTTGGAGGTGAGACCTGGGCACCCCCAACTGAGCCCCTCAAGTGATTTTTTTTTTAAAGTTTCAGGTCTGACCTTTTGGTCATTCTTTAAAAGAAAAAAAAGATTTATTGTTTTGACAGAGAGAAGGGGGAGGGTCCAGAGCTGTCTCCATAGTTGTACGTCGTGTTTTCAACATGGTTTCCTTCCACACAGGTGGGCGAGGGCCGGGCAGGGCGGGAACTGGGCTGGGGGTCTCCTGCATGGGAAGCTCACCCCAGTTCAGCATATGGGTCCACATGGGCCGGGGCCGGGATTCGATCCTCAGACCCTGGAGCTGCAAGTCAAGCATTCAACCCACTGAGCCATCCTAGCAATCCTTGGATATGACTTAAGTTTTTTTATTTTTGGTTTTTTTTTTTTAAGTGTTACTCCTTTATTTGTATAAGAGACACTTGGGTTAGAGATGGACCTGATTTTCTGATTTTTTCAAGTTTCGGAAGAAATTTCTTCAGACGGTTTTTGCATTCCTTGCTTTTCTCTCACCTCCTTTCCCTCTTTCTTCCTCCCTTTCTCCCTTCTGCTTTCTGGCCTGTATCCAACATTCCTACATCTTGCACCTCACAACTTGTACTGCACATTCTACAAAATCTTCCATTCATCCCGCTCTGGGCTAATGAGTATGTTACTATCAGCTTAGTTGGCATTCCTGGGTCTAGAGAAAACGCTGAAATAGGTGAAAGTGTCTGGCAAACGGTAGGTATTAGTCTGGCTCTGAGACGGGTTGGGAAATTTTTCCTGGTGTTTAATTTCCCTCTTAGAGTCTTAACCGTCCTGGTCTCAAGTCCCACCACAGTATTATAATTCAATGACATCATTTATTTAATTGAGGCATAATTTACCTATAACAAAAGCACACTTCTCATGAGTTCAGGTCGTTGAGTTCTGACAACAGTATGCTCACCTGTAACAACTGTCATGCAGAAGATGGAGAACACTGGAGTCCCCTGAACTTCAGACCCCTGCCCAGTCAGCTACATCCCTAACCACTTTCTAGGCACCCATGTTGCGTCTTCTGCCACCATCAGCTCGTCTTCTGCCACCATCAGCTCGTGTTCTACCTTCCTCCTGCCTTAACCTGCGCTGTGCTTTCTGCAGTAGAGCTGATGGGGGTTGCAGAGGATCCTGGGAATCAAGTGAGCCCGCTGCACACCCTGGCTTGGTTATGAAGAGAGCATTCCTGTTTCCCTCGTTAAATGTTTGCTTCATAATCTTGATGGGCTGTTCCAACCCACTCCCTTGCCCCTTGGTGTTCTCCTCCACCTTCCGCACAGCTCGCTGTTTCAGCAGCTGAGGCTAAGAGCCCGTTTACCAGCCCTGTGACCTCCCTGTCCTCTGGCTCCCTTCCCAGGCTGCAGTAGATGCCCCCGTTGCACCACACTGCATCCCACCTGGGTGTGTGGTCACCGCTCACCTGTGTCATTGCGCCTGCACCACACTTGTGTTGTTTCTCTCTCCCAGTCCATTGGGAGCTCCGCAGAGGCGGGAGCCGGCTTGTGTTTGCTTCCCTCTGGGACCGTTTGTTGATCCTGAACCAGCCTCCTGACCTCCAGGCTTTCTGGAATGTTACTGCCCGAGCAATCTTAAAATAACATTTTTATCTTACCAGAGTTGATCGCTGGCAACAGAGACTCAAGCACGTAGGTCTGGCCCTCTGAGTTTCTGTAGTCTGGATCTGGGGTCACCCTGCCTCTCCACACTTGTCTCTCAGGCCCTGCTTCCATGAGGCGGGTTTCTTTAGTGGCCTAAGTAGAGCCCTACACCTTCCTGACTCTGGCTCTTACCCACCTTTTCCCTGTTTGGGACGGTTCCCATCTCTTACCAGCCACTCTGAATTTCACAGGAATTAGAAGAATGCACTTGGCAGGACTCTTGCTGAGAGTGCTTTTAAACTGAAGGAGAAAGGAGAACGATAACCAGATAAAACGCAGTAGCCGAGTTCCATGAGGGACACAAGACTGGGTGTGCCCCTCTCGCTGTTGTTGACTCACAGGGCTCCTCCCCTGCAGGCTGAGCTTGCCGGGCACAGGCTGCTCACGTGGGTCGGTTTGGCCACAGGTGACACCGGAACCCAGCATATGGGAGGTACACGCAATATATATTTCAGTTCTGTCATTTTTATTTTATGTACGCGGACACTCTGCTATTAGTACAAATTTACAACTGTTACGATTGGTCCTGAATGGGTCCTTTTCTCCTGTATCCTTGTTTATCTCTGGTGAGGCTGCCTATCTTAAGCCTGTTTTATCTGATACCAGTGCAAGTACACTAGCTTCGCTTGGGTTAGTGTTTACATGGGAGTAATAGACCATGTCTTCTGGAATTTACATGAACCAAAGAAGAAAATCTTAAGCACAGTTATACAATAAGTGGGCTCTAGGAAAGCAGATGTTTTTAAATGAAAAGAAAACAGAGGTTAAGCTCACGGCCAGAGATTCTAAAGAGAATGAAATAGAGAAGTTGCGAGTCCTGAGAAACTAGATTTGATGTAATACTATTTCCCAGTAGTTCATTCATGTGAGTATTCACATTCCTAATTGCATTCCTCAATCAGGTCGTCCAGTGAACTGACCATACCAGAATTTTATGTTTACTCTTTTCCTCCTAATCCAGTAGATGCCATGTATGGTTCATCATTACCATTATTCTTTTGTATAACTAGGAATAAATTTAACAAAGTAAAACTAAACTGAGGTTTCAATTTACATTTACCAAGTTAGCAAAAATTCAGATGTTTGATAAAACACTCCTGGCAAGATTGGGGAAAATAGACATACTGATAGATAATGTAATATAAATTGGTACAATGTCTATGGATAGGTTGACCAGACATACCATTTTAAGTGGGATAGAAAACAACGGTACTGTCCTATTTCAGATGGTACGTCTGGTCTGCCTATCTGTGGAGGGCAACTTGTCAACATCAAACAAAATAATAATAACATACACCCTTTGACCCGCATTCACATTTCTGGAGATTTATCCTACAGCTAAGCCTTACCCACTGAAATGATATACCTGTGTGTGTATTCATTCCAATATTTATATTAGCAAAAGATGAAATAATCCAGGTGCCTGTAAGTAAAAACTGGCTAAATAAACAATATTATCAGCATGTTATAGGCAATTATGTATCTCTAAAGAAGAACAAGAAAGCTCTGTTTACTCACAGAGGATTCCCAAGGCACGTTATTAGTGGGAGAAGGTGTGTGTGGTATGCTAGGGGCCTCTTCAGTGGAGGCAATTCCCAAAGAGACCAGCTGCGGGGGGTTGAGCCCTTCCTTCCCGAAGGGGTGTCTGTGTAGCACAATGTAGCATCCACTACAGCGTGTACATGCACAAACCCGACATTCAAAAAAGATGCAAGAACTTTAAATGGTACGTCAAATCAGGGGTAAGGGAAAATGGATCAGTGTCGTTGGATGAAGATTGGAGTGAATTGCAAATTTGGAGACCAAAGTGAAATGACGCACAGGATCGGCGTAAAACTCAAGGTATCCAGAAGGCAGGGTTCCGGAGTTTGTCTGGGAACACCTGGAGCATCAGTGTGACATGCCAGGTTGGCAGAGGTCACTTCAGGATTCCGTTTTCAGTTCCGTCCTTGTTCAGTATTTTCATTAACCTCTTAGATTTGTCATATAACTTGAATACAACACAAATTCAAGTGCAACTGTTCATATATTGGATGAGAGAATGAAGATTCGTGTTTAATCTCAGAATTTTCTGCTTTGTAGAGAAACCAGTCTGAAGTTTACAAAATCTGCTTTCTTTTTTTAAAAAAAAGACTACAGAAAATAAACATTGATGACAATGAAATTTAAAATTTTATTATATATTTAAGCACATTTATGGGAAAAGGAAACTGGTGAATGTCAAATTATTTGCAAGCTCCAAAATCACTTTCATACTTGGTAAATGGATGCACCAGTGTTTTATATAGAAATAATGGGGATGCATACGATTTTCTTTTTTTTCACTTAATATTAATCATTAACATCTCACATCTACTTTTCTATATATTGATATTTCATTTTCAAAACAAAAAATATAAAGTTGAATAGGAAAAAATGCAAAAGGAACTTTAAGAAAACTGGGAGTATAGGAGGTGAGACCTGATTTAATAGTAAGTCCAAGTGAAAACAAAAGGTTGTAAATTGTGGGTTTTAGCTTGCTACAAATTGACTATAACTGAATAGTGTCACATGGCTATTATATTTGCAAATGCAGTCTTAGACTCTAAATAAGAATGATGAAAACACCATTTCAATACTGAAAATGTAGCAGGACCCATGCTAAGCATACTACGTGTATTATAGATTATTTGATCCTTGTTTTGCTATAAAGTAAGTGATATCACTATCATCATAACTATTTTCTGGATGCAGAAAGTTTTAGAGAGATGTGAGTTGGCTAAAGACAGGCAGATAGCCAGAAATCTGGGGCCTGGGTGTGAACCGAGACTTGTCCATCACATGGAGAAGTGGTTTCCCCAGTGCCTGGTTCAGATCTTGGTCAGTAACAAACACAGGGTTATCCACAGGAAGGAGGGTTATGGGGGTGGGGAGCCTTGTGAGTCTGGCCATATGAAGACACTTTTAAGGGTATAAAGATGACAAATGACCTCTAAAGTCACCGTTGTGTATATGTGTGTCTCTCTCCATGACTGATTTTCTTTCAGGGTAAAGAACAGCTTTGCCCACCGTAGGCACCCAAATACTTGTTTCAATGTAGTAATATGAAGTTTCTCCTTTGGTTACATATTGTTTCCTCTATTTGTCTTGGAAGTAGATTATAAACCATTTGAAGTCAGGGATCGTGGTTCATATTTATTTGTATTTATATTTATCTGTATTCCCCTGCAGCACCCAGCAGGAGCTTGATAAACGTTGTTTTAAGTTGGGCAGAACCAGAACTGGATCTTTGGCCCAAGAGATGTGAAGATAGGAGTGAGAGTAAAGGTGAAAGTCGCAAGAGCTCAAGGGACACCACTGTTTTGTACAAAAGTGTAAACTTTTTACAGTGTGGTCAGATAATGTTCAGGATGTAAAATAGAAAGTAGAAATAGTAAAGGCGATGAGCATGAGTTGCAATTAAAAATGATGTAACAAAGTAAGTATTAACAGAAAGCTTTAGTATCAACAGAGTCTACAGACAGCGGGCTTAGTCAGCATCCAACTAACTTATTAGTCACAGTGTGAAGATAATGCTGAAACGTAGGGCCCTTCTGACCGACCAGACACACTGCAGCGCCGTCACAGTGATCTCCGCAGAGCAGCTGTAGTCAGTGCGTATTATTTGGGTGTAGTTGGTGTCCATACGCTTTAAGTCCTTGAGATAGGTAATGTCGTTCTGCTGTTCCCACTCTCCTTTTCCTGCTCTTCCTGTCCTCCTTTCCGAGTCTCTCAGCGCTTGTCAGTGCTGCCCTGGGGTCCACAAACAGGGTTTGGGGTGTACCCACGGGTCCCTTCGCTTCTTTCCTGGTCCTCTCCCCGCACCCATTGCATAATTAATGTGCGCTTTTCATTTGCCCAAGAATGCGACCAAGGCCTCTGTAGCATCCAGTAATCTACATCCAAGCAACAAAAATCAAAGCCGGGCCCGCTTCCTTGAGGTCCTTCCCATCTTCCATTGCAGGTACCCCCCGCAACATCTGGGCGTGCTCACCTGCGGAAGGTGAGCAGTCGGTCTCCTTTCGCGACCGTCTCGGGGCCAATCAGAGGCGCCTCGGGCTTGGCAAGGCGCCCCGCCTCCCGGGGCTGGGGCCGCGCTGGGCGGAGCCTCACCTGGCGGCGGTGAGTCACTCGACGGAGCGGCGGCTGCCTCCTCCAATCGGAATGCGCAGGGGCGGGGCGCCGCCCAATCGGGCGCGGAGGGCGGGTCCGGGGGGGGCTCAACCTGGCGGCCGGAGCTCCTGGCGCGAAGCTGGGTCTGTCCCGGGGTGTCGGCGGCCGCTTCGCGTCGGGATTCGTGTCGTGATGGGGACCCAGGCGAGAGTCGGGAGGAAACAGCTGCTTCTCTTCACGTCGGTGGTCCTGTGTGAGTTCCCGGAGCCCCGAGAGGACTCGGCGGGCCGGGCCGGGCGGGGCGGGGCGGGGAGACCGGCCGCGCCCCTCCCCCACCCGGGGCTGCCGGGCCCGCGCGCGCGGCCCCGGGGCGTCGGCGCGGCTCCCCGCCCTGCCCGGGGGCTGCCGGGCCCGCGCTCCTACGAGGGGTCGCCCCGCGCCCCGGCCCGACCCCGGGCGCCTGGAGCGCAGCGCCGGAGGGACCGCGCGGGGGTCTCCCTGCGGCCCCGCTGTCTGTGGGGGGCGGCCAAGTGCGGGGTCTGAGGGGGAAGCGAAGCTGGAACCCGACTTTCTCAGGGGCCGGCGCTCCTCTCCGGAGCGACGCGGGGGCCCCGCCGACGGGGCGGCCGGTCGGGGCGGCGGTTCACCTGCGGGGCCGCCTGCGCCGTCGTCAGCCTGGGCGGCCGCTGTGCATACTTCCGTCGGGGCCTTTGTGCTTCTGGTACTTGTGTCGCTCTGCGGTCTGTTCGCGCCCGTGTTTCTACCCCACGGTCCGTGTTTTAGGAAATGACCCCTTGCCCTCCACGTTGGCAGCTGTAAAGCGGTTCCTTCTGCGCTGGTCTGAAGCTGGGAGCCGAGTCCCTGAGCAGAGACGGAGGGATCGCCTTCCTTGTCGCAGACCATTTGTCCCTTGTCACAAAAGCGCAATCCCTTGGGTGGGACTGCACCGGAGCCGGCCCTATTGTACAGACGGGGAAACGGGCCCAAAGGCAGGAAATGGCTTTTCCAGACTGAGCAGAGGGCCTGGGAATGGAGCCGAAGTCTCCGACTCCCTTCTTTCTCTCTCTGCCCTGCCGGCTTGCTTCCGCCCGGGCCTCAGAACGGGTGACATCGGTGGCCATTTTTGGGGTGTTGGGTGCTACTTAGCACTAAGGACGCCCGGCCCCCCCCCAGGCCTGCAAATTCCTTTCCTGGGCCAGTGACTGTCTGGGATGGTGTGTCAGGCACAGAAGCTTCCTGGATCTGTCTTTCCCCTTCCCTTTCTCTCCTCCCCATTTTCTACGCCGCACAATAATCACACAGGAGCCTGGGGACAGCCCCCAGTCTGCTCAGTGGGTGGGGACACTGGTTCTGAGACAGTCCCGGGTGACCTTGCACCGCCTTGCAGGACAGTGGGCCCTGGGAAGTCACATCGGGGGACGGCCCAACCGACCCGTAACATCTAAGTGACCTGAGGGGAGTGATTGGATGAGTACACGGAGGGCGAGATAGGAGCCAGGCCACCCTGTCTGGGGCCTAGCCTGGCTCTTTGCTTTATCTGTGACCTGAGGGGCTAGTTGCTCAGTCGTTTCATCTGTAACGCTTGTTCTAGCCCCACAAACCCTGTCCTGAGCTGTATGACTTATACCTGGAGGCATCGTTGGGTTTTTTAAGGATGAGAGGATGCTACTGCCTCTTGTAGGTGGAAGGAAGCAGGGAGAGACCCTGAGAATAGGTCCCAAATGGCAAGAGTGAAAAAGCAGGGGATCTTTTTTGGGTGTCTGCTCTGTCCCAGGACGTCAGACGTATGTACAGATGCCCGCGTTTCCTCCCTCCAGGGCTGCTCCCCACTGTGGGTCTGCCCTCCTGAAGGAAGAAGATGGGGCATGAGGTGATGGACCCCATCCTGGGGGACTTAGGGGGCAGGGCGGCCTGAGACTCCTGGGGATTGGAGGCTACTCTGTGAGAGAACATCTGGGGACCCAGAGCAACAGTCCCCCTGTTCCTACAGAGCAGGGGCTCAGCTCACCTGGGCAGCTGAGAGGCTTGTCTGCTCAGCCGCGAGGTGTGGGAATAGGACGGGAGATAGGGGAGCCTAGTTTGGTGTGTGGTTTTGCACCCCACCACCACGGGAGTGTAGCTTCCCCACTGAGATGTCCAGGATGGGGGAGCTGCCCTGGTCTGGGTCACCTGTGAGCCCTAATGCATCGGGGTCGGCGGACTAATCCTCTGAACTGCAGACTGCGATCCCCTCACCCCCACCCCTTGAATTTACTGCCAGGAAAGACTTGTTCCCTTGAAACCAGAAACTAGAAACAGTTCACGCAAAACTGGGAGGTGAGTGGTAGTGGAACTCCAGGGCCTGAGTCATTTTCCTGGCCCCGTAACACTCACTCTGATGTTTCTCTCGTCTCCCTGTGACCAGCCTTGTCTCTGATCGCCTGCCTAGTTTTGGTTTGGGTGAGACCTGCTGTAATTATAAAAATAAAGTTTATTTAATTAGAATAGGTTAATACATTGAATGAATCTTCCCCGTATTTTGTTATGTTACACAGATGCAAGTATCAGTCAACATATATTTGTTTCTCTTCCCTTTTCTTGCCCAAGAAGAGGCATCTTGTATACATTCTGTTGCAGCTTCATCTTGTTTATGTCACTTAGTGTCCCCTGGAGAGCTCTTCGCATTGATGTTGCAGGTGCTGTGCCCGTGGCCATTAGAATCCCCCCACCCAGTTCAGCAGGGTCAAGGGGCACCCGTTCTGTGGATGTAGAAATGGCTGACACCCCTGCTCAGGGATAGATTTAACACTCTGTATGTGAGAGGCTTGTTTTCCACATTTGCTGGCATTGAGGCGAGACCTTGGGGATCTCTAAACACAGACCTGCTTCCTTTCGGTGGATTCAGGAAAGATCGGGATGACCACTCGTCCCGTGTAACTAGAAGAGGTTTCAGGGTTCTGAGGGGTGTGGAAGCGGGGTGAGTAGGCGCATACCGGGGTTTTCCAGGCGTTGAGGACTCAGAGTTCGTCTGCCTGGGACTCCCTGATAAGCAGGGTTTCTGTCTAAAGTCCAGCTGTGTCATTTGTTTCACCGAGTGGGAGAACAGGAGGAAGCAGCTGGCTGGGAGGAAGTTTGATGCCAGGCCCTGGAGAGTGCTGGGCGGGCAGGCACAGGTTTCCTTGTAATGGGGAGACGGGTGGGGGAGGGGAGGGGCTGAGCAGGTAGAACGGGAAATTCTGCTGAGATCAGAGAAAGCCCTGTCCTGTCCTCCCCGGCCATTCCCACCTTCTGCCTTCCTCAGGCAGGCCAGCTGCCTGGGCCTCAGCCACGCCTGGCTGTTCCCACTGAGCGTGGCCGGCTGCTGGGCTCACAGAGCCTCCCTGTGTCCCCAAGGATCCTTACCTGTCCCACCCCAACCTCTAGGAGTGAGTGGCGGGGGTGGGGTAGAAAGGCAGGTTCTAATTGCACTGCAATGCCAAATTCATGTGTTAATCCAGTAAACGCTGGTGTTTACTGTGCTCTGAGCACTGGGGCAGAGGTGAGGGTGAGAGAGGAGGGACACCTGCCATGAAGAAGCTGCCAGGGGACCAGCACTGGGCAGGACAGTGTCAGGAGCCAGCGAGGATTCGAACATAACTTCTTGTTTCCACGGAGCCACCAACCAAACACACCCTGACCCAGTAGAACACGGAGCAGCGAGTGCCAGGGGCCAGAGGCAGAGGCCAGCGTGTTTTCAGAGCACAGATACAAGAGGCTTACTTTTTAAAAGATCATTTCTTGTTATTAAATGATCCATGCTCAGGGTAGAAAAACGGGAAAACAGGAATATAGAGAAAATCCCATGGGCTCCTCTAATCTGGAGGTAAAATCTTAGGATTGGTGTTTCATTCTAGTCTTCTCTGAATAAATGTGTGGTGCATGTGTGTGTATGTATATGTATGTGTACATGTGTGCATCTATTTCAAGGAAAATATGCCTTAAAGTGTGTTAATTATACTGTGTGGCTATAATGTAATTTACTTAACTTCTCACCCTTTGCTGGGCATTTTGGTTCTCATTTTTCTTCGCTGTACTAAGTAACGTTAAATTGTCGGTGAGAGACAGAGAGGAGGGGGAGGGCCCAGAGCAGGCTCCATAGTTGCACATCATCAGTTTTTGACATGGTTTCATTCCACACAAGTTGGCGGGGGGGCCAGGGGCCTCCAGCCTGGGAAGCTCCGCCCCAGCCAGAATTGAACTGGGGTCCACGCCTCAGTTCAGCATATGGGTCCGCACGGGCCGGGGCCGGGATACAATCCTCAGTCTCCGGGGCTGCAAAGTGAGCGCTCAACCCCCTGAGCCATCCCGGCTTCCCTCAGAACTTTTTCTTGTGACAAGAACTTTTAGGATTTACTCTCTTAGCAGCTTTAAATAGCCCGGCATCTCTTAATCTTTAAGTTCTGAAGCTAAGTTTTAAAAAGGATTAACAGAACACTCACTTTTTTCCCCATTGAGAATTGAAGTTTTAAAGAAACCTTTGCTAGTATTGACATTTTAAAAGAGTGAGGTTTGACGCGAGTTTGCTTTGTTCTTCATGTGGGCGTGCCTCACCCGACAGACTGAAAAGTGGGCTCCTCTTGGCAGACAAACCTGTACAAGCAGCGGTCGGATCAGGGAGCGTCTGTGACCTAGTTTGTTTCGGCTGCATGTTCAGGGCAGACGTGTGCGAGTACTCGGGATGGCGAGCTAATGGCGTGTAGTCCCTGCTGCCTGGTGGTGTGTCGTCCAGTAGGGAGCCCCCCCCCCACCCCATGTTGTCATGACGTGGGCCGCGCTGTTTTGCACTGGGCAGTGAAGCAGGCCATTTCCTGGGATACTGTGTGGCCGAGCAGCTGAAAAGTGGGGAAAGGGTGTCAAATGGAGCAGGCGAGGCATGTTGTGAAACAGCTGGTGTTGGCTGGGAATTGTAGGCATGCCGGCTGGCACAGCCAGAGGGTAAGTTGTAAGAGTAGAGAAGGTGATGGAGAGGATAAGCTGCCGCAGGTGGGGCAGTGTTGGAAGTTTCACTTCTCTGAGGAATGTGGATTTTATCTCGAAGGCTGCTCGGAACCATTGGAAGCCGGAGCAGGCAGAGATGTGCGTTTGGGGGGAGGAGTATTGTGTAGCGCAGCCCCTGGAACCCGCTGACTTGGTTTGAGTCTGCATCCCCCTAACAGTTCTGGGCCTCAGTTTCCCCTGTGAAAATGGAAATACTGGTAACAACATTGGCCAACACCTAAGGTGGTTTTAGGGATCAAGTGATGGCCCACACAGGGTGCTTGCAGCATATAGTAGGTGTTCAGTAAATGTTGTCTCTGCCGCTGGCCGTGCGATACGAGGGGTGGAGGGGCGTGGGGTTGAGACGAAACAAGGCAGAGAAACCGGTTTGAGACCAACAGCAATTCTTCAGATGACAGTGGCACTAAAAAGTGGCAGTGGGTATGGCGGGGAGGGGCCGAGTTTGAGGGAGATTTGGGAGGTGACGTTGGAAAGTCTGTGTTTGCTTGACTACAGTGAAGGAAAGAGAGGGTGGGTGGCTTGAAGATTTCTGGTGTGAGTGACCGAGTGAATGGTGATACCACCAACCTGGATGGGGGAAGGGAGGACAGAGCAGCTCATGGGCAGCAGGAGGCGCCTGGAGCCCCAGCCCTGGTGATGTGCAGCTGAGGTGAGACCCACAGCTAGAGCTCGCTGTGCACCGGTGAGGGTGAGATTTGGGCTGCGTTTGAGATTTCCTAGAGAATATGGAGGAGACAAGGCCAGAAGGAATGCTGGGAGTCCCTAGTATTAAGGGAAGGACAGAGGAAGCAAAGTTTAGGGAGAATAACACATGGGTGGCCACACACAGAAACCAAGGGGTGGAGTGACTCCCCAGGAGGGGAGTGATCGGGGCCAGGAGCGGGCCTGTGATGAGGCGAGAGAAAGACTAGATGGCGGAAGAGTGGCTGGGTGACAGAAAGCCCTCAGTTCTGCTGGCTGTTCGTGAAGGTTCTAGGACAGCTGGTCTTTACAGGGCAGTTAGTGATGAAGGAGAGGTGGTTTGGTGGACTGGAGAGTAAGCATTTTCCAGCAGTGTTTGTATGTATATGTCTTACTGAAGAAAGCATTGAGGTTGTACAATGAAGTGTGTGTAGACGATCACAACAATAAGATATGGTTGTTTGGTGCTTCCTGTCAGACACTGTTATAAGTACTTTGTATTAACTTTCAACAACAGCCTTTTGATGTAGAAACTTATTATCCTCATTTTACAAATGGGAAAACAGGTTCAGAGCAACTACGTGTCTTTCCTGGGTCACACAGCCTCCTAAGTAGTACAGGTGGGATTGGACGTAGGCAGTCTGGGTCCAGGAATGAGGGGGGGTCGGTGGACCCAGAGGGTGAGGGGATAGGATGGGTACAACAGGGAGTCTGGACTCACGGTGCCATGTGCAGCCCCACAGGGTGGAGTATTGGTAGTCAGGTACAAGTGGGCAGTACAGGTGGGCAGTACAGGCAGATGGGCAGGTACAGGCAGACGGGCAGTACATGTGGGCAGGTATGGGTGGGTACAGGCAGACAAGCGGGTACAGGCGGGCAGGTACAGGCAGATGGGCAGGTATAGGCAGGCAGGTATGGGTGGGTACAGGCAGACAAGTGGGTACAGGCGGGTAGGTACAGGCAGATGGGCTATAATCGGGTTGCTGGGAATCACCGTGAAGGTGAAGGAACGCTGCATTTCCATTGATGCAGAAGCCGGGGTGCAGAGGTGGCCGGAAGTGTGTGGGGTGTGGGTGAGGGGCCGGGAGACTTGGGGGGCCTGTGGCTCCTGTGTCCCTGCCCCAGGGCCCATCTGCCAGGTGGCTGTGCCTGTGCAGGGCCCGCTGCCGGCTCCTGACCCCCACCCCCCGCTCTTCAGGCTCGCTGGTGTCTGGCAGTGTCTACACGACTGAACCTGAGGTCAGAGTTGCTGAGAATAAACGTGAGTTGGGGGGGGCTGTCGGGGGTGGGGGGAGCCCTGGGGACCTGGCCAACACCCCGCCGTCTCCACGCCCCCTCCTGCTGCAGCTGCCAAGCTGTCCTGCTCCTACTCCGGCTTCTCGTCCCCCCGAGTGGAGTGGAAGTTCACCCAAGGCCAAACCACCAGCCTCGTTTGCTACAACAACAAGATCACAGGTGCGGCCCCCTGCGATCCGGGGCAGGGCACACCCTCAGGCCCGAGTCCCCGTGGCCTCGCCCTTCCCGTGGGGCCTGCACCCTGTTACCGGTCCTCTTACCGGCACCCTGCCCGCTTCCTGTCGCCCTGCAGCTTCCTATGAGGACCGAGTCACCTTCTCCCACAGCGGCATCACCTTCCACTCCGTGACCCGGAAGGACACAGGCACGTACACCTGCATGGTGTCTGATGACGGAGGCAACACCTATGGGGAGGTCAGCGTCCAGCTGCTCGTGCTCGGTAGGTGCCTGTGCGTTCTGTGTGGGCATCCGCTGTGCCCCGAACCCCAGCACCCCCAAACCTCAGCGTCCCCGAACCTCAGCATCTCCGAACCCCAGCGCTCCTGAACCTCAGCGTCCCCGAACCCCAGCGGGCTCTGTGCTGTCACAGTGCCCTCAGGGGATGGGCCCTGCTGAAGGGGACACTGAGGGAGGCGGCTCCGCCCTTGTGACCGGCCGTCTCCCCTTCCCAGTGCCTCCATCCAAACCCACGGTCAGCATCCCCTCGTCCGCCACCATTGGGAGCCGGGCGGTGCTGACCTGCTCCGAGCCCGACGGCTCCCCGCCCTCAGAGTACTACTGGTTCCGGGACGGGATTCCCATGCCCACGGAGCCCAAGAACAGCCGTGCCTTCAGCAACTCCTCGTACAGCCTGGACCACAAGACGGGGGAGCTGGTGCGGACAGGGGGGCACAGACACGGAACCCCTGGGGTGGGGGATGTTGGCGTGAGGGTCAGGCCGGGAGAGGTTGCGGCTGGGCTTCTTCAAGCCGGAAGCCTACGTGTCTCGTCCTCCAGGTCTTTGATCCAGTGTCAGCCTCGGACACTGGGGAGTACTCATGTCAGGCACAGAACGGGTTTGGGGCGCCCATGAGGTCAGACGCTGTGCGCATGGAAGCTGGTAAGCCAGGCTGTGGGGGCTGAGCTCAGCCCTGGGTGGGGTGGGGGGTGGGGTGGGGTGGGGGGTGGGCTGGGCTGGGCCCTGCTTTTTGTCCAGCGCCCTGGAGGTCTCAGCCCCCGGGGGGCGCTCTCGTGCCTGACCTCCGACCTCCGCGTCTTGCAGTGGAGCTGAACGTGGGGGGCATCGTGGCTGCAGTCCTCGTGACCCTCATTCTCCTCGGAGCCTTGATTTTCGGCATCTGGTTTGCCTACAGCCGCGGCTACTTTGACAGTAAGCGTCTGCCCACCGAGGCTGTCCTTCGTGCTGCCCTGACATGGCCCGTATGGGGCGGGGGGCTCGTGCCCGGGGAGCGCCCACTGCCCCCCCTCAGGGCTCACAGTTGCCCCCGTGTCCTGCGCCTGCCATGTGCTGACCTCATGTCCCCGTTTCTTCTCTTTCAGGAATGAAGAAAGGGTGAGTGAGGGGCTGTGTGGGGCTCCTTGGGCCGAGAAGGTGGGTGCACGTGGTTGGAAGCTGGAGGCCGTGGGGCCTGCAGGCCTGGGGGGGACACATCCACCCACTCCGCCGGTTCTCTGTGGCCCGGGATGTGTCCCCCCATGAACCCCCCCCCCCCCCCAGAGCTCTGCTTCCCGGAAGCACTCAGCTCGGGCCCCTCCCGATGATGAGCCGGGGCCTGGGCCGGGGCCGGGGCTGGGGGCTGAGTGTCTCCATCCTCCGGCTTGTCTGCAGGACCACCAGTAAGAAGGTGATTTATAGCCAGGCTGCCCCTCGGAGTGAAGTGAGTGCTGAGGGCGCCGGGGCGGGGGGCTCCGCGGGAGCAGGGGGGCTTCCTGTGGTGTTTAGGGGTTTCCCAGCTACAGGGACTGACTGGCTGTTCTGTCCCCAGGGGGAGTTCAGACAGACCTCGTCCTTCCTGGTGTGACCCTGTCCTGAGTACGGCGTTCGGGGGCTCCAGACTCTGGCCCCTTCACAGGACGCCTTATTGGGTGTGTGGCCCCCACAGGGGCCCCCACTTTTGTCTTGGTTCAGACGTGGTTCTTAATGATGTCGGCTGTGTGCCCCCTTCCTCCCTTCCCCACCGCCCTGAGTGGCTGGGACTTGTGCAAAGCGCTCCCTTCCGACCCCTCCGGCGGGTCAAGCAGGGGTGCTGGGCCGTGCCCTTGGGCGCCCCCTGGACCGGCCAGAACGGGGTTCCCCCGGCCTCAGCCTCTAACCGGCCTCAGCGCTCCAGCGCAGGGACTGCAGGCGGATCTGCTCCGGGGCACCCGTGTCACCCCTGGGAAGAGCTGCCTGGATCCCCACCAGGAAGAGCCGCCGGATCCCCGAGCACAGGCCGCTGGGTCCCCCACCGGGAAGAGCCACCGGGACCCCCGCCGTGTGGGCGGCGGCAGAGCAGCGCTGCAGCTGCGTACTGAACCTTGGTTTCCCAGGTGCGAGAAGCAGGAGGTTTGAAGCCCCTGATTTAAAGAAGCGAGGCCGCCGGCTGGAGGCATCACCTGCCTTTGGGCTGACGGCCGCCGCTCCTGTGCCGAAGCCACGGGGCCGCGTGTCACGTCTGTGAGCGGGAGCGCGGCCTCATCCCGGTGCCCACGCCAGGGTGCGCACCCGCATCCCAGTGCCCACGCCAGTGCGCGCGGCCTCATCCCGGTGCCCACGCAGGTGCGCGGCTGGCTGCTGTCGTACGTAGAACCCGGCGGGACCTGGCTCCGGCCCGACCCGGCTCCGGCCCGACCCGGCTCCGGCCCGACCCGGCTCCGGCCCTGTGGGGCTGCCGAGCTCCTTTGTTCAAAACAGGAAACGGCCGGATGCCAGCTTCCCAGCTGCCTGCGTGTCTGCTCCCGGCCTCACCCCTTCCCGGATCCCAGGCCCCGCCCCCCGCAGCGCGCCCCGTGGGGGCCGAGTCCCCATCCGCCTCTGCCCACGTGCCCGGCCCCCGAGGCCGCAGGAGAAGCGCCCCCAAGGCTGCAGGAACCGCGGGTGCGGGTGGGGGGGCTCGTCCGCAGCGGCGACCCCAACCCCGTAGTTCCCGGGGTGGGCGTTAGAGGACCGTGGGTGCCAGGCTGAGGCCCAGGCTCCATGCCCCCCGCCGTAGTCTAGTGATTGACGAGGGAGGAGGCCCGCGAGGGGAGGTCAGGGGTGGTCATGCTCACTGGAGGTCAAGTCCCCTGCGAACTCGAGTTTTCTGTCAAGGACCCAGGAGGAGAAAGCGAATCAAACCATCAGGCAGGGGTCATGCAAGAGCAGAACGTTCCAGATGGAAATAAGACCCAGTGACACAGTAAAAGCGGAGGTCGCGAACCGTAGCGGTACCGTAGCGGTACCATAGCGGTACCGTGGCGCCCGGCTGTGTCCTGGTTGGGGGCGGCTGGGGGCTGGACTCACCGGGTCCCCTCCCTCCCTGCGGGCCACCTGGGCATTTACCCCGCGGCTCACACCTTGTTTGCTTTCCCTGTAGGATGTCAGGACCAATTTTTGTAATAAATGTTTATTTTTCACATTGAGTTTGAGTCTTGAAGTTCTGTATGCAGAGTTGGGGCTCCCAGAGGTCCCCCCTCACAGTCCTGGACTTCCACTGAGTCAGCCGTCGCCGAGGCTAGGCGAGCACTTGCGGTGACGTTTGTGCTTGAATGGGGGTGACCGCGATGGACTCCCCATGTCAGGCCGGGGGGTGGGGAACAGGGCACCTCGTGAATAGAGGTGACACGCACCCCATGACCGGTAAGTGACTGCGTGTTGAGGGCGTGTGCGCCCATTTAACAGGACCTGCAGACCAAGACCCGGGCAGAGGAAGAGGAGGGGAATGGGGTTGGTGTGACGGCTTGAAGGGGAAAAGTGAAAAAGTACAACTTGCATTGAAAGAAAAGCTAATTCTGTAGCTCCTCCAATGTGCTGTCGCCTACTTGGCACTGGATGTGGGACTAACATGAAATGGGTCTGGATGGGAGGCCCAGACGGGACAGGCTGCTGGCCTGAGCACAGCCTGAGGCCCGTGGGGGGCGCCAAGGCTCCTGTGGGCATCGCGGGGGTCACCAAGGACCGTGTGGGCGGCACCAAGGCCCCTGTGGGCGGGGCTGATACCCGTGTGGGCGGTGCCGAGGCCCGTGTGGGCGGAGCTGAGGCCCGTGTGGGCGGTGCCGGGGCCCGTGTGGGCGGTGCCGAGGCCCCTGTGGGCGGGGCTGATACCCGTGTGGGCGGTGCCGAGGCCCGTGTGGGCGGAGCTGAGGCCCGTGTGGGCGGTGCCGAGGCCCCTGTGGGCGGTGCCGGCCTCTGCGGGAAGCTGGGGGCCGGTTCTGCTCGGCGTGGCCCCGAATGCAGACGACAGCGGGGGACCAGCTGGAAGCAGCTCCACTTTCTCCGCAGCCGGGAACGTGGGTGTCAGCAGGGAGCGCGAGGATAGTAGTGACGGGACTGGGGTTTCCTCAGCTGTGACTCACGATCACCTGCGTGCTGGGACCGCGGCACCTACTGCGCGGAGCCGGGAGCTCCTGGCGGCGGAGGGCCTTCCAGCGCCACCGTCTGGGGTGCAGGACAAACGGCTGCCCGTTTGCTGGTGACGCCGGCGACGCGCAGAGGGTGTGTGCGTCCTCCGAGCGGATGCTGAGCAGCTCTGCCGAGCAGCAGCCTCATCAGTTTGCAGAGAATCGGAAAGCTCGTGGGGCGCGGAGGGCGTGATGGGTCCCGTCTCTGCCGGTGGCTCTGCTGCCCCCGGCTGTCAAGTCCTGTTCTAGGCGCCACGACTTAGGACAGTTACGGACAAAGTGACGAGTGCGTGGAGCGTGACCCGGGTGGGGACGGGGCTGAGCTGAGGGAATGGAGGTTGCGGGGCAGGAGGTGCGGCTGGGGGCACCCACCCCCACGGGGTCCTCGCAGAGCCACGCATAAATCCAACTCCTGCTTCTCATTGGTGATGCAATGGTTTTGGTGACTGTTTTCATAGCCCACCAGTCCTGGAGGGTGGGGAGGTGCCGAGTGCCTGGCAGATCGTGACACCCGGTACACGGCGAGTGAGGCGGGATGGGAGGGGGCTTCTGTGCTGTCTGTCGCCAGCAGTATACCACGTGGAAGAGCGGGGTGGGCGTCGGGCACCGAGGACCCCAGGCCCTGAGCTTCTAAACGTT
This sequence comes from Craseonycteris thonglongyai, assembly GCA_004027555.1. NCBI lineage: Eukaryota > Metazoa > Chordata > Mammalia > Chiroptera > Craseonycteridae > Craseonycteris > Craseonycteris thonglongyai. The sequence goes on along the minus strand of PVKE010002489.1, from coordinate 10,003 downwards.
GGTATCACAGATACTGTGTTGGTGGTGTGTGGACCGTGGGGTGAGCAGAGCGGGGCCCGCAGACAAGGAAGGGCCCCGCTCACTTGTCTCCGGTTGTGCTGACCCCTCCCCGGGGGGCGGGGGTCCCGCATCCAGCACTCTTCCTGCCCCTGAGTCCAGTTCACGGTTAAGATGTTGAGGTGGCCGCTAAGGGACACACTGAAACTTCTCCCAGGGACACCTCAGCTGGAGCAAACAGCCCAATGCTGAGGAGGGGTCCCTGTCCCGGCTGAGGAGGGGTCTCTGTCCTGGCTGAGGAGGGGACTGGGCTGGGGGGAGGCGGGGAGTAAATGCAGCTCCGAGGCTACGGCCTTCCCCTCACCCCTTTGCACGTACGTTTGACAGCATCCCTAACGGGCTTGTGACATCTCAATCTGCTCTGATGGGGGTCAGGGCAGACTGTTCCCAAACGTGTCACTTTGTTGATTATTTAAGTCACTTCAGAACCAGCCCCTGGAGGAAGGCCACTCTGACTGTCCTTTGTGCCCCTGAGAGCAGGAAACCCGTCTTCCATGGGAAGGCTCCCTCCCTGCCCCGGGAGGTAGAGACACGGGGATTCAGGGCTGAGCAGGCGGCACAGACAAACCTGTTGCTTCTTCACTAGCTTCCCACCCTGAGCCCAAACTTCCTTGTCTTGTTCTTCACAAATTTATTGTTTCCTTGTCTCCTCCATGTAAAAGCTGCCTGCGTTGGTCAGGTTGTGGAGTCACATAGCTGTGAAAATACTCTATTCCCTGTGCTGTACAGCCCGTGACTATTTCGTAACCATGGAATAACATTTTCTAATCTCACCCTCCTCCACCCAGGCCCCCAGTTTCACATCTGGAGAGAGTTCTCATACCCACGTCTCAGTTGCTTCAGCTCAAAATAATTCGCCAAGTGGTTCATCATTCTGGGCACGCTCTGCTGTCTCCGATGCCCCCGCTATTTTTGGAGGGGCTACCCCATGAAGCAGAGGATGAAACCCATAAAGATGGTCAGGCACGGGACTAATTTGGGGTGCAATCATGGCAGATAAAGGTGTGATGAATGTGAGCACTCTAGAGCTTGAGATCAGCAGCTTCGGGGGGGAAGCAGCCTCATACCCCCTCACACAGCCTCAGCGGCGCGGATGCAGCTCACGCTGTCCCCTCGGGAGTACAGTCTGGTTGGGGGGCTGCAGCCTGGATCCGTGTTTACAGGAGCGTTGACCTGGAGTATTCGTGCTGCTCGTTGTTCCGAGTGCCCTAAATCCCGTAATCCTCACCCAAGAGGAAGGGGTTGCTGTTCTTCCCCTTCTCAGATGAGGACTCAAGGCACAGAAAGGTCAAATGCTTTGCCAAGGTCACCAGTGTGAGCAGTGGAGCCAAACAGCTGACCCAGATGGGCAGGTTCCAGAGCCCGAGGTCCAGAGAGCCCTCAGCAGGGGCCGGAGCTGTTGGGTCACGAAGGACAAGAGGGGGACGCGGGGTTAATAAGACAGGAGCCAACAGCAGATTGAAAGCCCGGCCAAGGGACTCAGGCCTTAAGGACTGAGCCCCGAATTGGACCAACACATAGTTTTATTAATAATTGTACAAGGAAGTAAATCTTGTTTTTTCCATGGTCTGTGAGTTTTGTGCCTGGCAACTGTTTTTCCAAAAGTCCCCACTGTGCTCCAACAGGCAGTCCCAGTGGTGGAGTCACTGTTTAGAAGCCATCGGATAAGGGAGAACACCCGGTATTGTTCCCAGACGTCCTGTTTGGGAAGCTTTACCGAAATCATTCCTTCTGGTCTCAGCTTCCCGAGATGCTTCCTTGTGATGTCATGAGGTGGGCGCCAGGGAAGAAAGGACCGGCAGCTGCAAGGCAACAAGGAGCTGCCGGTAGATTCGCCGAGCCTGGCCTGCCTCTGGACTCCAGACCCCGTGTTTGTTCCGCTATTTTCATCGGCAGCGGGGAATCCCTGGGTCTGCCCCGCTCAGCCCAGCTCCAGTCCGGGTAAAAGTGGATCGGAAGAAGGAGAAAGGGGAAACATGTCTGCCAGAAGCTGAAAGCATGAGCTGCGAAGGGAAAGCGGAAGGAAAAGACTTGGGCCAGGCGTCCTCAAACTACGGCCCGCGGGCCACATGCGGCCGGCCAAAAACATGTATCCGGCCCGCCGGGTGTTTTTGCCGCCGCTGCCTGTCCTGCTTAGCAGCCGACTCGTCCCGGGCCCGCAGTGCACATGTGTGGACATGCTGAGGGACAGTGAACTGGCCCCTGTTTAAAAAGTTTGAGGACGCCTGGTTGGGCCCGGGGGTCTCAAAGCAAAACTGAGCCAGCAGACAACCCAGCGTAGCAAGCGCCCTGGAGTGTGAGGAGGCGCGGAGGCTGCTGGACGTTCTGGGGGGTCCCAGAACTGTGGATGGGAGAGGACAGCAGAGGTGGGTCTTGTCCTGTCTGGGGGGCTGGTGGGGGGGCAGAGACATGGGAAAGCAGAACTTGGAGGGAGGGAATTCTGAGTGCAGCCTGCGGAACACTGGAATCTGCATGGGCTTCAATGCAGAGTCCCGGGCCTGTTAGCTGGTTCTAGTGACCTCTACTGCCCTTTAACGTTGCACCCACATAGCAGCGGCTCCCCCTCTCGGCCCACGCCATCCCCCCACCCTCCCTGCCATCTGGGATAATGGCTGGACCCAACATGGGTGGTGGGATGCAGAGAACCAGATTCTGTGGGTTTGAGCCCTTTGAATGAAGCTCCGAGGCTGGGGTGGGGTGATGGACAAGCATGAGAGGCTAGTGAGTCACTGTGACCCGCCCATGGGAGGCCGAGTTTGCAAGTTCAGTTGGTGAGAACTGTCAGGCCAGCTCCTCAGCTCAACGAGAACAGCTGAGGAAGCTACTGTGAGGAAATTGTGGGCTCAGCCGCGCTGCTCAGCTCCCACCAGCCCCCGCCCCCCAGGGCGACGGCTGAGCCTGTGCCGCTGAGCATCTGCCGGGGGCTCACTGCTCGGCCGTGTCCTGCAGGGATGTTGGGGCAAGCTCTGGCCCTCACAGCCCTCCTGCTCCTGCAGGGGCATCAGGGCCAAGGTAAGGGGTCCAGCCAGCTCGGGGTGGGAGCTGCGCCCCCGTGTGGGGCCGGGGGTCAGCGCCCAGAGCCTCTGGGTTGAGCTGCTTACCTGGTCCCTGGAACTGTGTGTCTGAGCAGCCCCTCACCGGGCTGCAGGCAGGCAGGGGACGGTGAGGTCCGTGGGAAGCCCGGTGGCCATGGTGGCCGTCGTGTGCACAAGCCAGGCAGCCCCAGGCTAGGAGACTCCTGCCCACTGGCTTCCATTTACCTCTGTGCTTCCTGCCGGCTCTGAGAAGCTGCAAGAACACCCTAACTCTGTGGTACCTGCAGCAGAGAGAGGTGGCCTCTGGGCTTGGGTTTCTGCAGGGAAGTTGGGCAGCTCCCTGAGGCCAGAGGGCTGGGCGTGGACCAGGGCAGGGGCTCTCCCTTGTCCAGCTCCCCTGGGCCCTCAGCACCTCTAGCAGCACAAAGCCTGAGTGTCGTTGGGAAGACACTGGCTGGGCCAGGGTGCGAGGGAGACAGAGACAGGACAAGGAAGCTCCTGTGTGCGGCGGCCTCTGCTGCTCCAGCCCTGAGGTCCAGGGTGCTCTGGGGTCTGGGGCCTGCATTTTAGGCCCACGCCTGGGCGTGGTGGGTGGGGCAGCGTGAGGGCTGGGTGCACTTGGGCGTAGAGAGGGGACACTGAGGCACAGGGCCTGTCAGGAAGCCCAGGTAAGACTGGTGGGGTCTGGTGCCTGGCTTTGGGGAGCAGAGTAATGGGAGGCTGAGGCCGAGGCTGGTGAGCCGGCGGGATGAGGGGACCGGCCTCTGCACCCCATGTCTGGGCTCCAGCCCTGGCTGCTGGCGGCTAGGCGAAGGCTTCATGGGCCCCGGGACGGATGGCCAGGGTGTGAGGGGCTTCCTCCCCTTCTTGCTCTGTCCTCTTGTCAGTGAAAGGCGACCGAACCTGCTCTGCTTTAATTTTTAAAGTGTTTACTTTGAAATACCGAATTCTCCAAGTATAAGGCGACCGCTTCTTTTCTAACCCACCATTAAGGAGCTGGGTTACTGCCGTGTATAAGATGACCCTCAAGTTTGGGTCTGACGATTTTTATTTCTTTTTCTTTATTTTTTAATTGTTCAATGTACTGGGGTGACATTGGTGGCAAGAATGAGACAGGCTCCAGGTGCACAGTTTTACATCCTGTTGTGTGTTTGTTGCATCATGAGCTCACCACCCAGTCAGTTCTCTTTCCATCACCAGGTGTTTGATGTCTGCTCCCTCTAACAGTTTTAGACAGAAGTCTCATCTTATACATGGAAAAATATGGTAATTTTGGAGTTCCAGAGAAATTGCAAGAATGGTGCAAAAAAAAAAAAATCTTGTATTTTCTTTACTGAGGTTCACCAGTTATCTTTTGATCACATTTGCTTTTTTCTTTTTAAGATTTATTTTATTGTTTTTGACAGAAACAGAGACAGAGAGAAGGGGGAGGGCCCAGAGCCATGTCCATAGTTGTCTGTCTTCAGTTACATGGTTTTGTTCCACACAGGTGGGCAGGGGCCGCACAGGGCGGGAACCGGGCTGGGGGCCTCCCGCATGGGAAGCTCACCCCAGTTCAGCACATGGGCCCACACGGGCCGGGGCCGGGATTCGATCCTTGGTCCCCGGGGTTGCAAAGTGAGCACTTAACCCGCTGAGCCGTCCCGGCCTCCCCTGTTTCTCGTCACCATGTGCACGCATGTGCAGTGGGTGCACCTGATGGTGAGTTATGATGAACTGTTTCAGGGCCAGGCCCCAGAGCACAGAACTTCTGAGAACCAGGACCGTCAGCACAATTGTCAGGCTTCGTAAACATCGACACCACTGAATGCACAGCCCATACCTGGGCGTGGCCCCTCCGTACTTTTCCTCAGCCCAGAATCCAGTCAGGCTCGGCCTGAGCCTCTGTGGTTCTGTGTGTCCACCCGTCTGTAAGCTCCAGCCTCTCTCTGCACAAGCGACACGGGCATTGTCAGAGCGCAGGCCAGGCGATGTGGAGGGCCCCGGGACCTCGGCCTGTTCCTTAAAAACATGGTTTATGGAGGAATTTAATGAGTCAAGAGTGACTGGGGCCTCTCACGTCACTGCAGCTCTGCAGGGCATTCCAGGCCAAGTCAAAGCCCCACACATGGGCTCAGCACCTGCCTGACCTCTCTCTGCCTTCCTCTCCCTTCCTGCACTTCAGCCACACTGACCTGCCGCACTGTCCCCTCTGTCCCCAACGCTCAGCTTCCTCCCCTTCCACATGGTTTCTTTTCTCACCCCCTCGGGGTTCTGCTCACATGCCACCTTCTCAGTGCCCTGCTCCCCACAGGGGACATCCACATGTGCCCCACAGCCCTGCCCCCCACAGCCCGCCTCTCCAGCCCACAGCTTCCTGCTTCGTGTTCACTGCCCGTCTCCCAGGGGCCTGTTTATTGCACTAGAATGTACGGTCCTCAGGCCCCAGTTCCGCTCGCCTGTGTCTTCTACCTGAGGAATGGGATGTGGCCCTGAAGGGCCCTCAGTTATCATTTCTGAATGAACGGCTACTCTGAGTAACCTGGGGGGTGCACGCAGAGTTCATCTCTGTGCCAGGACTCGGGGAGATGCCGGGCCAGGCCTTAGAGCCGGAGTGACTTCCGTGGCCTGGAGAGCGTCCGCTAACCGCGCTTCCGGTGACTCGGGGGGGGGGTGGTGGTGGTGGAAACGAGTCAGCCCGGCGTGGTGCCTGCTTTGTGGGGAGGTGGTATCGGGAGCACGTAGGAAAACACCAGGTTCCCACACATCCCCAAGGCGCGCTCCAGCTCGACCCATTTTGACGTGAAAGTTTGGTCCTGGAACTCGTCGTTTGTTTGGTATTCGACAAACCTCCTGGAACCAGGTACGGACGAGAACCAAGGCACCAGTGTACGTATTTCACTGAATTTAGTCATCGGGGGCAAGAGAGAGACTGTTCGTTGACCCCTTGTTGACTAATGAGCGCAGTAGAGTTAGAAAACCTTGAGATAAGATGGCGAAGTTCAATGTCTGGCTCTTTCTGAGGCCTCCTCTTCGTCATCCCAGGTTCTCCGGCACCGTCAGCGTGTGTCGCATAAAAGAACCCGTGTTGCAGACGTTGGCTCACACTGTCCTGTGAAATACCCATTTTCACAGCAACACCTCCCTGTCCGTCCGCATCGCTCCACACATTTCAGCCACTCTGTTGCAGGCGCTCTCGGGGCGCCTCAACACCTCACCCCCGTTCCTGGTGTAGACGTCTGCCGCGCCCACACGTGTGACCCTGGCTGTGATGTGTGTACAAGGAAGCAGAGATCGCGCCGGTTGAGTGAATAATGAACTGCTTTCAAGCGTCTCAGAGGCAGAGTGAGATGATAGGGGTCAGACGCATTGGAGAGAAGAGACCCTCAAATCGCAGCCCATGGGAGAGGGCCTGGGCCCCCAGGCTCATCTGGGACCCCAAGGTCAGGCTTTGTTGGCTGTGTCTCCTGAGGAAACCCCTGAGGCTGGGAATGTGGGGGTGGCTGTGGGCACTGAGGGGGCGGCGTGGCCGGGGGCTGGGTGTGCTGGGTTCCTGGCTGTTGTGTTGACGCTCTTCCCACGGAGGCTTCTCTCTGCCGCTCGCTGCTGCTGGGACCTGGGCCAGTGCTGAGAAGGCGGAGTGGCTGGTTCATCTGCGGCCGCTGGGCAGGGACAGAGTCAGGGACTCCGCTCAGGGCCACTGCAGGGGAATGGCTCTGTGGCCTTCTCTCTAGGGGCAGTCTGGCCCGTGAACAAACCTTTCTTACTGTTTTTATTAATTGTTAAATGTGTTGGGGTGACATTGGCTGGTAGAAATGGCACAGGTTCCAGGTGTGCAAGTCTACACATCGTCTGTGTGTTGCATGTGAGCTCACCACCCAGAGTCAGCTCTCTATCCCTCCTCCCCCAAAACCTTTCCTATGCAAGTGTGACGTGTACCGAAAACACGACATTGTAAGTGAGCGTCTCGGAGCCGCGGCCTCGTGTGCGCTCACGCCTTCTCCCCTTTGTGCCTTCGTCCCTCTGACGTCACAGGTTACTTTGCCTGCGTGTGAGTGGGGTCCTACGGTGAGCACACCTGTGTCAGCTGCTTAGGCTCAGCATCTGATGGGATTTATCTGCATTGTGATTTGTGGCCGGTCGTTTTCAGGGCTGTGTAATACGTCACCGTGTGACTATTACCTTGTGCTGCTGAGGACGCTTTGGGTCACTCCCGGGTTTTCTGTTCCGAGGGCCCCACAGGCAGGACAGGAAAGGGCAGGAGCCTGACCCTGTGTGGAGAGGAGGAACTGCCCGGGGGCCACCTCGCTGTGGCCTCCACACGAATTCCTGCATTGGAGCCTCCTCAGGGGTTAGCTGGGACGCACTGTGGAGTTTAATTAACGCGATAATTCACTGAACAGCTTCATTAAGCCCGTATGTTAAGAACAACGCAAGGAACCAGGATGAGTGAGATGTGGGTTGTCTCTTGCCAGCAGAGGAGACGTCCTGTAAGGTAACAAGCTGCGCTCGCAGAGCAGAGGGAGCTGAGGGGGTCCCTGGGGAAATGGCCCTGAAGGCTCAGTGAGGGTTCAGGGGAACGGAGGAAGGTCCAGGCCGAGGGTGTCCACCTTCTGGCCTCCCCGGGCCACACAGAACCTGCACTAACACGAACCATAGCGGGTGAGCTGAGAACATAATTGCTAGAACATCTCTCTGTGTGTTAGGAAAGCTGAGGAGCTTGTCTTGGGCCGCGTTCAAAGCCGTCCTGGGCTGCGGGTCTGGCACCTTTGGTCTAAGAAGGGAGAGCATCCCCCACAGAAACAGGGAAAACGCAGGGTTTGAATGGAACCTGAGAGGCAGACACGTGCTGTCTGGGGGACGGCATTCTAAGTGACGCCATCGGCTGACTTGCAGGAGTGGGTTGCGGGCTGGGCAAGCTGGACAGAGGGACGGGGCTGCAGCGCATGAGCAGAGGGGTCCACACGGTCAGTAAGAAGCCCCAGCGTGGGGCTCGGTCGAGCGTGAGACAGGATGTGAAGCAACCTGTCCCCGTGGGTCCGCCTCGGGCCCCCAGCCTCGCCCCAACACCTCTGGACCCTCACTAGGCTCTGTGGCAGGAACCCCCTGGGCTGCCTTCATGGGGAGCTGAGCTGAGCAAACCTCAACATCCTTTCTCCGGCATCTGGGGGTGACACTGCGCTGTGACTCCCCCTGCCCCCCTTCCAGTGTCCAGACCTCACCCCTCCCACGACTAGCGGGTCCGGTTCCCAGAAGGGTGACCCGGCTGTGGTTGCAGAGGCTACTGGGCCGGCCTGGGCTGGGCTGAGAGGTCAGGCTGTCTCCCCAACCACCGTTCCCCATAGAGGCTGGGACTCCCTGGCCCTGGGCCGGCCCCTGCTGAGCCACCCCACATGCTCTCACCACAGGAAGAGGGGCCCCCAGCTGCCTGGTCGCGTCCCAGCCTCATGCTGGGCCATGCGGGGAGGTCCAACAGCAGCAGCCTCAGAATCTCAGCCTCAGGGTCCTGCTTTCTCCCGTCCTCGTCTCTGCAAGGCCTAGCTCCCCTGCACAGCTCCCAGCCGCCCACCCCCCTCCAAGAAAACGGGCACACCAGCAAGGGGGTCCCGCCTGCCCCTCAGCCCCCGCTGGGGTGCTTCCCCTCCCCACGCACTGCTTAGCTCAGCCTGTGATGGAACCCCTGACCTTTATTCTCTTGCTTGGTCTGGCTTACATTTAAAAAACGACCGTTCAGCGGGTTAAGCGCTGGCTTTGCAGCCCCGGGGACTGAGGATTGAATCCCGGCCCCGGCCCCGGCCCGTGTGGACCCATATGCTGAACTGTGGTGAGCTTCCCATGAGGAGACCCCCAGTTCGGTGCTTGCCCCCCAGTTTGGCCCCTGGCTTGAGGGGGTGAGCTTCCCATGCAGGAGGCCCCCAGCCCAGTTCTGCCCTGCACGGCCCCCGCCCACCTGTGGAGTGAAACTATATCAGAAAACTGATGGACAACTATGGAGACGGCTCTGGGCCCTCCTCCTCCTCTCTGTCTCTGTCTGTCAAAAACAATAAAATAAATCTTATAAATCTTTTTTTTTTAATATATTTTAATTTATTTATTTTGACAGAGAGAGAGAGAGATACAGAGACAGAGAGAGAACTGAACTGGAGGAGCTCCCAGTTCAGCACATGGGTCCGCATGGGCCGGGGCCGGGATTCGATCCTCGGTCCCCAGGGCTGCAAAGTGAGCGCTTAAGCCACTGAACCATCCCGGCTTCCCCGTAAAATAAATCTTATAAAAAAACAAAACGATGGAAAACCACACGTCGTTCCCTCAGTCCTTCTTCCCTGTGTGTTTTCTCACTGTTCCCACTGCCTCAGGCTTGTGACACGGCCACCAGGTAAGGTCCCATGACGCAGGGCGGCTGAGCCTCTGCAGACCTCGGCCGATCTTACCGAGAAGGCCGGCCCAGTGACCGAGAAGGGACACGTCCCCACCCCCGGTTGCCAGAGTTCAGAGCAGCCTCGCAGGGGCTTGGCCATGCTGTGCTGGGCACACAGTCCTCTGCTGGGATTCTCAGACGCGGATTCGGTTGCCCTGAGCACATTACACCTCAGTATTCTGACGTGACCTCTGTTATCTCGATGCCCCTCACTGTCTGCTTCCATGGCTTATGTTTTCTCACAGTTTTGGGCCATGTTGCCTCTTTTTATGCCCATTTATTTGTTTGTTTCATTTTGGACATGAGGTCTGAGAATTTTTTTTTTTTTTTTATATCTTTTTATATTTATAGAGAGTAATTGTTTTATCTTCAGTGCATATTTATTTCTATTTTACTTTTGACAGATAGAGAGAGAGACAGAGACAGAGACAGCTAGAGAACCGAACTGTGGGAACTCCCCAGTTCAGCATGTGGGTCCTGCCTGGGCCGGAGCCGGGATTCGATCCTCGGTCCT
>PVKE010002488.1:0-82319 GCA_004027555.1 Craseonycteris thonglongyai | reverse complement strand
TAAGAATCCCATCGCCATTCTAGTTATTTGTGAAATATATGTACCATGCATACTCCTTCTAGAGTTCTCAAGGTTATAGGATGTTAGGTTTGGGAAGACAACAACTTAAGCCCTGTACTAGATTTGTATTTCTATTGTTCTCCAGCATCTGGATCTATGCCTAAGTTTGGGGTGTTTCCCACCATAGAAACCCTGGTGGAAGACTTAGTCAACAACACCTGTAGAACAGAAAAAGGCTCAGTGCTGAGGTCCTAGCTCCCCAGGGTGAGGATCCAAGACCTGCCAATCAGACAGACATGCCCAGCCTTGGAATCTGAAGCAAGGATGGGGAAAGGGGAAGGGACAGTTTTTCTCAGTTTCCAGGCTCCGCAGGTTACACTGAGATATCCATATCTACTCTACAAGCTGTGACATAAATATAGTGGTGGCAAGCAATGCCACGGGGCAGGTTTTGTGGTGTGATTTGACTGTGGTTCTGCCCACTGAATCTGCTTGTATCTGTATCTGTTTCTGAGTCTGGTTTGCCAGTCATCCTGGCAATTTGGTGAGCTACCCAATACTCCTTCCATAAATTGTTCTCCTACTTAACTTAAGCAGAAGGGTTACTTTGATTATAACGAAGGCATTTAGCTGATGAGAATTCCCTTCCCTCACAAGGAAACCGAGGTCAGAAACTGGACTTAGCCAAGGACACCTGCAAGTTGGCGTCCTGTCCTGCTGATTTCTTATCAGTCTTCTTTGCTTGGTGCCATGATGCCTCCTTGATCTGAGGACACTGATGGTGCAAGAGAGATTTAGGAAAAGATGGAATTTGAATAGTTCATTGACAAGAGCCTGTAACGTAAATAGGAGGAGAGGAGCATGGGAATTTTAGGTTTGCAAACAAGAATGTTCACTCATTTTCTTGCTTGGTGATTCTCGTCACAATGAACATTTACGACTTCCTGGGTTCTGTGCTAAGTACCGTATTTTCCGGCGTATAAGATGACCCCCTAATTTTACAGTTAAAACATAGGTTTAGGCCTATATTCTCTGTATAAGACGACCCCCCACTTCCGAGGCTGTAGTCTTATACAGCGAATATAGGCCTAAACCTATGTTTTAACTGTAAAATTAGGGGGTCATCTTATACGCCCGGTCGTCTTATACGCCGGAAAATACGGTACTTGAGAAACAGACACTAGGGGTCTTTCAAGTCTAATGCAAGAGATACAGATACAACAAACTATGAGGGATGTGAAAAAGCTCTGCGTGGGGTCCTGTGAGAGCACAGAGGATGGGCTGTATACCCAGAACCCACAGGAGTAATCTTGGAGGACTTCTTGGAGCAGGTGATATCGAAACTTAAATTTTCAGGATGAGCAGAAATTAGACAAATGAGAGGAGATGGGAAAGACAATATAGATTGGAGGGGACAGCATGCACAAAAGCCTGAGGCAGGAGAGAATGTTAGGTGTTTGGGAAACTGCAGGTAATTTTGTGTATTTTAGAATGAAGAGGTAGGTGGGGGAAAGAGAAAGGAAAAAAAACAAACAGACACACGAAGAGCCTAAAATATTAACAAATACTAAAAAATTGGATTTATCCTGAAGACTGCAAGGAATGGAGAAAAGCAATTAACATGATCCTATTTGCATTTTAAAGTATTTCTTTGGTGGCAATATAGAAAATAGATTGGAGATGACATTTGGCTAAATATGAATATATATATATATATCTCTCACAAAATCCATGGACATAATAATAACTTAAAAAGCATCAATCACAACTTCAAAGAGAATGGAAGAAAACCAGTCAGCTGATGAGAGAGGTCAACACGATTCTACGAGCTGCGGAATGGATGGATGAGGGATACCTGACTAAGGGGCAGAGGAGTGACTCCCCACTCCTGTAGGAGAAGCCAATGAGAAAGCAGCTGATTCACTTCAAAGAACCTTGAAAGATGCAGGCATCAAGGTGTACCAGGTGACTCTGAAGGCACAGACTTGGGGAAGGGCTAGAAACAGAAGAATCCGTTGCTTCTTTATTAGAACAATTAAGTAAACTGGTAGGTATTTTTTCTTCACACATGACATGGTCAGGAAACCAGCCCCACCCCAGCCCTAACAGAGGACTAAAGGCACAATCTCTGAGTTGGCCCTGAGACCTTCTGACTCAGGTCGGAGAGTGCTGGAAGCTGCCCCATAATGCAATGAAGTGAACATCTGTATACTGATGGCAAGATCCAAGTTTGGTGCTCAGAAATGAAAGCCAGGCCTATGCTCTCCAGACAGGGAATTGGAGGAGTGGAGGAGTTTTTTTGGAGGGGGAAACTGGTCAGCTGAATGAGAAGACCCACTGTAAAATCTTGACATTGGAGGTCCCCTGAGAAATTGCTAGATCCCTGCCGGATCACTCAACACCGGAGTCCAGGAGACAGCCTCTGCCTCTGCAGAAAGAGCTTTCCATCGGCATGTGAGCACCTTACTCTGATATGAATGAACAACAGAGCATCATCAGCCATTTGAAAGGGAATGTCAGCAATTCAAGCAAGAAAGCAGGGCAAAAGGAATTTGAAGGAATCATGGATGGCGTGGAACATGCATAGAACACCCAGAAAGAAAGAAACGAAAACCTTGGGTATAAGAGGAGTTGTTGCACCCATGGAACAAGAACAGCAGCTATTAAAAAGTAATTCCAGAGAAGACAGAAGAACTGGAAATAGAGCATACGAGGGCTGTCCAGAAAAAATCAAACCATAAATGCTTCTAGTATTCACATGACGTGGCTGGATACTTTCTGGACAGCCCTCATATAATAGCAAAAGCAAAAAGTTCAGTAACACAGTAGTAATACAAAGTGGAGGAAATCTCCCAGAAAGTAGATTAAAATGAAAATGGAATGATAGAAAGGAGAAGGAAAGAATAAGAAAATTAGAGAACTGGTCTATGAAATCTAAAACCCAGATAAATACTCATTACAGAAACAAAATAAAATAAATGAAAATAGAAAAAAATGGAAAAGAAAAAGAAATTATCAAATAAAGAATACAAGAAAATGTCCAACTTACAGTTATGAGTTGTCCACTTTGAAAGGGCCCATTGAGTGATCATCACAATGAATTCAAGAAGACTTTTACTTCTGACTACTATTTCCATTGAAAGAACCAGAGATTCTGGAGAAGTGGTTGATTCTAGATCTGGGGCAGTAAATGTGCAAGATGTACAAGATGGAATGTTATGTCAAACCAAACAGCAAAGCAGTCATCTAAATCTGTTTGGGTCTTGTAAGTAGGACTCAGGAGCCAATTTGGAGAGGTTCCCATGGCCAAAGATGTGATGATTTGAGCCTCACTTAGAATCATGACAGCAATACATCAAACCACAAGTCTGTAGTGGTACTTTTAAAACAGAGAACTCACTGGTCACCTTTGGAAGATGCTAGGTAACCAACTAGCTATTTTGAAAGCTGGTAAATAACAAGAAAGAATCAAACATTTATTTTTGCACTTCTTGTAAAACTGTACCGCAGGCAAACAGTTGATGAGAGATGGTTTCTCTTTACAAAAGTATTTCAGCGAATAAACAAAGCAGGGATAAATAAAATAAAATAAAATAAAATAAAAATTAAATAAATAAATGAGAACTTCATGTTGTATTTCCAAGTGAAATGAAGGATCTGGGTTAAGACAATTGGTTGTAACTGACATCACAAGAATAGTGACAAGCTGACATCTTGTGCCTCCTGACAGAAGTACGCAGCTCCACCTATATTGCGAAATGTCCACCTCCATTGGTATAAACGAGATAGTCAAAGGCTACGTTCTGCTTTTCCTGGCTACTTAAGACAGAAGAGAACATTTTATTTTAGGCTGAGGCTTCCTTGATCCTGAGCTCAGGGGCTGGGGCTGTGGTGTAAAGGCTTCTGCGAGTGATTCATTTAATTACTCAATGAGCTGCCCAGTGCCTCTGAGTGCAAGCTCCTGAATGTCTGATGTGAAGGAGCTGGGAAAGGAGAGCTCAGCCTCAGGTTGGGTAGTCACAGCTGCTGACCTTTCCCTCCTAAGACGGAAGCTCCTAATGCACAGTCTCTTTTCACTTCTATGGGCTTTTAGAGTCGAAGGCAACTCGGGCTCAGAGAAGTTAATTCAAGGTCTCACTACGTCTTAGTGTGGCTTCCTCCCACAGCTGAGCCTGCGTGAGGGCTTGGGCATAGGAAGTGACCCCAGGAAGCACGGGGAGGGAGGGAGGGATGTGTCAGGGAACCAGTTACTGCTCTGGGCTGCTGGGGCTCAGTCCCACAGGGGACCTGAGAGTTGTCCCATTAAGGGACAAGGAAGTGAGCATCTACCCACTGATCACTGTACCCCATTGACTGAGGACTGCGCCTGGGGTGTTCACTCCCTGGCATTTCTGGCTGGTCCCACCAAGAATGTACTCAGGCCAGAGAACCCTGCAAACAGGGAGATTTAGGGCGCTCACTACTTGTAGGGTGAATCGAGGACAGCGGAACTGGACCTTCCTGGCCCCAGTGCTATGCTTGTCACTGCTGCACTAAATCATTCTTGGGGTCTTTCCCTACGGTGCAGACCCAGAACTTAGGGAGCACAGGTTGACACTAGCTGGACTTGCCTGTGAGTAGGGGGGAACAGGCACCATGGATGCCTCTTACATTAGCCACCCCAGAAAGAAACGGGGACCCTTTTCTGCTCAATATGCTAGCAAGGACTGGCTTGTGTGCGGGTCCTCCCTTGTTCAGCATTCTTTGTAGCTGTCTCTTAGACAAGGGTCACTGTGCTCCTACCCTGGCAGCTTTGGTGTAAATACTTCCTTCCAGTCGGGACGCCAGGATAGCTTGGTGGTTGAGTGCTTGCCTCAAATGCTGAGGTCTGGGGTTCAATTCTCAATCCTTGGCCTGTGTAAGTGCCATATGTTGAACTATGGCGCAACTGGTATTATTTTAACAATCAGGAAGAAATTTCTCACTTCTTTATGAAGGGGTTAGAATGAGACCCAAAAGAAGGATGTGTGAGCAAGTCCTTTTGCCTACAGGCCTTGGATGGGATAAGATAGTTCATAAATCTGGTTAATTAGTGATTGATAAGTGATGTGTAGAGGTTCGCTGTTGGAAGCCCCTGTCTGTCACTTTCTGGCCATAAAAGCCTGCTTACCAGCTGTGCCTCAGTGCCCCACGCTTCAGTTTCCACATCTCTGAAATGGGAATGTTGCCTGAGAAAACTCACCTAGACTGCATGCACAGGCTGTATCCAGGCAGCCCCTGCCCCACATCCTACTGGCCAGGCCAAGGGTGGTTCCATGATATGTCACACAGTGCAGCTGCTTGAGCAGCTTGGGGACATTAGCTCCTCGGCCGTATCATGCGGAGGGGACAGCTGAGGAGCCGGGCTGATGAGGGAGATCGCCCTTCCTCCAGCTTTTCCTGCCTGGCCCAATCAGCCCCACACACGGAAACGGAAAGCCAACAGCAGGGTGCATGCGATGTGATAAAACACCTCCACTCAGTCTGAGGGCTGTGGCCTGGGTAATTAGGACAGAAGAAAACGTAGCCTGACCACTTACCAACTTTGCAGGAGGCTCTCCCTCCCAAAGAACAGCTCAGCAGGAGCCCCCTGGAGGTGCTTTTAATGGGCCTGAGCGGCGGGGGAGTTTGGAGAATTGTTTTCCCTGCTCCCAGGGGTTCGGTTTCTGTTTTGGTGTGGACACAGAACAGGATTGGTCTTCCAGAGCCCCATTTGTTGTTATTACTAACACAGCATCATTGCAGCTTGGCAAAGAGGCAGCCAAGGAAGCAGGAATCCTGCGGCTGCCAGAGGGCGGCATGTCCAGAGAGATCCCCATCCAGCTCCCACGGGAGGTCAGTCCTGACGACGTTTAGAGGTGCCAGGTTCTGATGGTGCAATTGCGATTTGAAGCTTAATGTTTCATGCCGGGTGCCTGGCATGTGAGCACATGATACAATGGAGGTGGGCATAGAGCCTGGAGGGATGAGGGATGGACAGAAAAGACACATCTCCACAAGGAGTCTTGTCTGAGATGAGGTTACAGGGAAAAGGAGGGCAGGCACCGTTAGTGGTGGAAGGAACTGCACGAGCCATGGTCGCAGGGAGGAAAAGCGTGTCGTGACTGAGGAACAGAAGAGTCGTGTGGCTGGAGCCGAGGTGGCCCAAAAGAAAGCTGGGACATTGAGTGGAGACCAAACATGGAGACCATTTGCTGGCTCAGAGTCCAGAATTTACTCTGTGAGTGACCCAAGCAAGGAAAGACTTCCTTTCCAACTTTTTCTTATGAAACTTCCAAACCTACAGAAAAGTTGAAAGAATATTGCAATAAATATGGTGCACCCTACACATGGATTCTCGCATCTCCCACATTGGTTTTCTCTCCTTTTTGTTGTAATTGGGTTTTTTTGGTTCTGTTTATTGTTTGCTTGTTTCAGAATCTTTGAAAGTAGATGACAGACGTCATGACTCAATACTTGATCATGGGTCTCTAGGAAGAAAGGACGTTTATTTTCCTACCTCACCACTAGGCCATGATCACACCCAAGGACTGCACATTTATAACTTGAATGTGTTATCTGGCATCCTGTCCACAGTTCCGTTTCCTCCATTTTCACCAGAAAGAACTTTTTAGTTCTTCTGTTCTTTATCTAGAATCTGATCGAGGAAGACATGTTGCTTGCATTTGGGAACACTGGCTCTTTAGTTTCTTTTAAAGCAGAATGTTTCTCCCCTTTTTGTAGTTTTGTTTTTATTGACATCAACACTTGTTAAAAGTGCAGGCCGGGAGAGTGGGGAGGGGAGGTGGGAGAGGGCACCAGCATATGAACACACTCAATAGTTTGCTGGTTACCTGAGGGAAGGGGAGGAGCGGGTAGGAAAAGTTGGGGGAGGCAGGAGTGGACACCAGATATATGGTGATGGAAGGGGAGCTGATTCTGGGTAGTGAGCACATAATGCGATGCATAGGTGATGTGATGTGGATTGGTACATCCAGAACCTATCTAATTGTTACCAATCAATATCACCCCAATAAATTGAACAATAAAATAAAATAAAAAGTGCAGGCCAGTCACCTGTAGTAAGATGCCCCTCAACCTGGGGTGTGTGATTATTCTCCCATAATAGAATAGGTTAAACACTTTTGGCAAAAGCACCACATAGGAGAGGTGTGTCCTTCCCTTTGCATCACATCCAGAGGCTCAAGATGCCCATTTGTCCCAGTTCCTGGGCTACATTTTTCACTGGGCCATCACCACAGTCTCTCTGTTTTACGGAAACATATCGCTCTTTATAACTGACAGTGGTTTTGCAATTCTGTCTTTTCTTCTCCATTTGCAGATTGGCATGCTCTTAAGAAACACGTCCATAACACCTCCCTTTTTATAAAGAATTATCATTTTAGGTTCATGAGATTGATTGATTTTATTCCGTATGTTAGAGAATACCATTATGCTTGTTCATGTTGTTGCAAACTGGGCCAGCGGAAGCCACTCCACTGGTGCACTTGTCCTTGATAGGTATCCATTTGACTTCGAGCACTTCTGGGCTTCCTGCCTCACTTGGTACTTCTGTGCCCACTTCTCTGAGCTGCCCTAGTTCCTTTTAATGATAATTGGAAGCTGTGGTCTGGGTGCCAACCATGTTCCATCACTGCAGAGTGGCATTGCCTCCAAGCCCTTTGAGTGGGGAATGCTAGGAGATGTATATTTTTAGAACTTACAAGTTCATGCCAGTAACACCAATTCATCATAAGGTTCTTCCTCACTTGCCCCCACTTCTGTTCCCCACATTGATTTCCCAATATATGAACACATTTACTTAATTGCTCGGTCCTAAAATATCCAGTCAATCTTAGATTACTGTACTAGTAACAACAGCACCAATGGCTGACTTACTGGTTAAAATATAAGATTTTCCGATTTTCCTCTTTAAAATATCTGAGGGGGGACCCTCCAATGGAATTTATGAAAAAGTGTGTACTTATCTTACTTGTTTAAACTTCAGTCACCTTCAAAGTACTCTCCATTTGATACAATACACCTATTGAGATGCTTTTTCCACCGCTCTAAACAGTTTTTGAACTCATCAATTTTGATGCCTTTTAGTTACTTTTGCTGTTTTTTGTCTCACTTCTTCCACATTGGCAAAACATTTCTCTTTAAGGACTTTCTCCAACTAGGGAAACAAATAAGAAAAGTCACTCAGAGTGAGATCAGGTGAATAGGGAGAATGAGGCATGGGAGTCAGGCTGTTTGGGGCAAAAACCGCTGAACACTCAGTGTGGTGTAGGCAGGTGCATTGTCATGCCACATGTTGTTCATGTAAATCACCCATCATGAAATGGGCAAACATGTAGACAGAGTCTCCAGAAAATATTCACTGAAGCCAAATTCAGCCTCTCACAACAACTTTAGTTGATACACTGATGCAGATGGGTTCCTAAAACACTCATCCTATGCTACAAGGGGCCTGCCCTCCAGAAGAGAATTCTATTTTGGGGGGACTCCTATCATATCCCACTTAGGATGTGTCATCAGAGTACCTGAATTACTTCTTTTTAAAAATTTTATTTTATTTGAGAGAAGATGAGAGAAAGAGAGAGAGAGAGAGAGAGAGAGAGAGAGAGAGAGAGAAGTGGGGAGGGCCCAGAGCAGTCTCCATAGTTGTACATCATTAGTGGTGACATGGTTTCATGCCACACAGGTGGATGTGGGGCCACATGGGGCAGGAACTGAACCTGGGTCCTCCCACATGGGAGGTGAGAACCCTTACTGCCAAGCCATCCTGGCAGTTAGCAGTTTCACCCAAGTTCAGCACATGGGTTTGCACAGGCTGGGGCCAGGAAGCCTTGCAATTGTGAGGCAAGCACTCAACCACTGAGCTGTCCCTGGATTTCTTATTTGCATGTCCAGTCTTGTTATAAATGTATACATTAATTTGTATACAATTTAGTGTTTGTTTGTTTTTTATCTTCAGTTTTACTTTTGGAAACAGCACCTTAAATCTCAAACATCGATACTATATAAAGTTGTTTAACCAGTGTCCTAGGGAAGGCTACTTGTTGTTTCCAATGATTTGCTATTACAAATAATGCCATGCCAAATCATTTTGATTTGTGGACGCGTATCTTCCAGGTAAACTCCTGAAAATGGGATTCCTGCATTGAAGGACAAATTCTCATGTAGTTCTGTGAGATGTTGCCATGTGCACTTCTGTACAGGCCGTGCATGCCATCTGAGTTTTCAGGAGGTTCTGTCACAGAATGGATTCGAGAGGATGTGAAGTCAGACTTAGGACTTCCCTGTGGCCATCCAGGCTAGTGTTGCAGTTGCCTGAACTGCGATGGTGACACTGGGGTGGGACATGGTGCCTGGCTGAGGGGTGTAGCTCTTGATTGGAAGTGGGTAACAAGGGAATGAAAAGGTGTTTGGGCTAAAGTGGAGAGGCAGTTCATGTCTATGCTAAGACAGGAAACAGAAGAAGGAAGAAAATATGTATGTGCATGTGTCTCTGAGTGTACATGCATTATGTGTGCATGTGTATCCATGTGTGTCTGTATTGTGTGTGCACATGTGTGCACATGCATGTGAATGAAATTGGCAAGCAGATGTGCAGAGGCCTGGAGCACAAAGTGGGTGGAGCCAGCAGCAGTCAGCTTGCATGAAGAGGGCATTAAAAGCCATGAACGTGGCTGAGATCCACATATACACTACTGAGTGTCCCGGAAGCCTGGCCACTCAAGGAAAATGGTTAATTTATTTTACTTTTCTCAGATGTACAAGTGGACATACTGCTTTAATTTAGAGATACTTCACCTAAAGAGCATCTGGAGGTTGAGGAAAAATACAGTGAGCACCTTATGTAAAACGTAACCAATTGCTGTCAAAGCATAAGTGGATTTGGTGATGTATCCCAAATTTTTAGATACCACATATGCTTTAGTAACACTCTCTGGGGCAGATGGATGCATATCGGCTCTGCTGTGAGGCTTGAGAATTGTCATTATGGTACAAGCTGCTGGCCAGGGCCTGATGAGCAATTCCTGTGGTGCTTGTCTGTGAAAGGCCCCATCCGTGTCCTGCCCTCCCAAGAGCCCTGCCCTCGGTTGACCCAGGGACAAGAAAGAACTCTCTTGGAAAATAGTGCTGGCCAGACACCAGGAGAACTGAAGGCAGTGGGAACCATTTCACTGGAAAGGGGCCTTTATCTCCCACCAGGAAACTCGCTCATCATTTCTAGAGGGTAGTTTTCATTTGGCTACAGGTGTGGCCCTGTGAATTCATGCTCACCTTCAACAACAATGGGTAGAGCCCCATTTTAAAAAGCTTATTAGAAATTATTCTCTCCGTGAACATATAGCACATGAGTATGTTTGCAGAAATAGGTCAGGTGTTGTCAGCATTGCCACGTTTCCCATATTTGAATTACTTAAATGATTGAAAAATTCCTTTGAGCAGCATTTTAACAGTGAAATTCAGCCCTCGCTGGCTTTCATTTATTTCAACACACTCTTTTGAGAATACTCTCTTGCCTCCATTCATCCTGTTCAGTCCATACTGCTAATCACTTGGTAGAGTTAATATGGGTATTAGCCTGGTTTGGTTGTGATTATTCTAGTGTCTGTTTACTCTCTTGAAGGGTGGCTGTCAGCTGCTACCTCTTTCATACCCATAAAATCCAGTCACTCCCCTTGCTGTTTGCTGGCTTGAATGTTCAGTGGCTGGGAACGGAGACCCATTCTATTTAGTGTTAGTACTGTGGGTTAAATAGGGAGCATGAGATTCTGACAGACTTCTCAACTTAAAGGGCTAGTGAGGATTCACAGCACCATCAGCAGGGCTGAGAAGTTCTCGTTGAGAGTGAGAATGTGGAGAAAGTTCTGCTTCCAGGTAGCAGAGTCTCACCACATGCTTGCATACAAACATTCCTTTTCTTCAAAATGATAAAACCTCGAATGCAACTGACCTCAAATAAGCACCCAGTTCACTCAGTAGTGTGAGTCGCTACTTTGTTGGACAGGGGTGGCCTGGGCAAGCCTCAGTCCTTATCTGGAGGCAGATGCCAAGAGGCCGTCGATTAGGGTCCTGAGCTCTCATCCACTCCACATTCCACCACTTCTTCCAGGAAGTGGGCTTGGGCAAGCTGGAAGGCCTTACCCCGTGTCTCCTCTCTACCAATGGAGCTGTTACCTGCCTGGCATGGGTAGTGACTGTGGAAAGACTATACAAGCAACGTAGTCTACAAACACAAAACATCCTTATCTGCACTTAGGGGACATTTTAAATGTATGATTTAAAGACCAGTGATAGTATAGCATTGTGATTTTTCTCAGCCATGGCAGCCATGCAATGCCTTCTCTCTCCCATTAAGTAAGTTCTTCATAGTCCTCCAAAGCTTCTTTTACCTCCCTCTACCCCCATACGTTTTTAAAGGAATTATGGTGCTTTTCTTAAAAAGGTATAAATGAATGTCTCCCCTGATGGAATGCAGTTACCAGCAGCCAGAGTTCCCTTCCTCTGAAGATTACTCAGTGTAGGAGGAGGTGGGAACTGTGTGGACAAAAAAACAGCTCCCCTGTCCTCCATCGTTCTCACCTTTACCTCTGTGATGATCAGAAAAGAATCTAGGGCCTGGTGCGTGAGGCTGACCACATCTGACCACTGTTAACAAGCAATAATACCAGTTTCCAGTGGTGTAACCTGATGATTTCTGGGGAAAGAGAATTGCACTTATGGTTTAGGGTTATTCAAGTAGTATTGCACCTCTTGTTATTATGGTGAAAAATCTGGGAAATAAAACCTAGGCAGTGTCATTTAAATAAATGCACAGGTAATAAATACACACAACATCTCTACTACTCTATTTTCCCCAGATTCAGGAGATGCTGCTCTTCCTCACATCTGGTTTAGTCCAGGATAGAGACTCATGTTCATGTGGCAGAGGACGGCAATTGGACTTGAATTTACTGTGTCTTTTTAATGTGCTGCCCCCATTACTTGATGGCAAGGTTTATTGAGAACTGTCTTTGAAGCACGGCTGATCTGCTAAATAAATAATGCCCTGGGTTGGCAGAACCTATACACGGCTCATGCGAGCACCTCGTAAATACGCTGTCATGGGAGAGTGGAGTGCAGTTATTCCATTTTTAGTTCTGATTGACCCATAAAAGGCGGCCTCCGTGTTGCCGATTACGAGCTCATCATCTGATTTGAAGTTATGTCACCGTAAAGCAGGGAGAATTTCCACATAATAAATCTCTAATGTTTAATCCAGAGCTGCAGGGGGGAGCTGGTCTGCACAGTTTAGAGAAAAGGGGAGCAGGGGACGAGGCCTGTGATTAAATAGAGTGGAAGATGGAGAGGCGTCCACTGCTATTGGCTGAAGGCACTCCACAGGGGTGCCCGGGGGCTTTCTGTTTGGTCTTGTCTTGCCATCCCCACCCCATCCCATCTTCGGTTTCCTCTGAGGGAAGATTCCATGAGGCTGTCGCTTGGGTAAAGCCCATCCTTGGTTCAGGTCCCAAAGTGCTAATCTCTGCTGGCTATGGTTCTACAGACACACGGCAAAGATACCCTGGCTGTTTTCTGGGCTCACCAAAGAGGAAGGAGGATTAAAGCAGAGAAGACAGAAACTCTCAAGAGGGCTCTCCCTCAGCTTGCTGCTCAGGCAGGTGCCCTCTCAAACCAGACCAGGACCTGATGCCCAAAGAAAGAAAATACAGAAAGAGGGGAAGGGGGGAGGGGGGAAGGAGAGAAGGAGAAAAGGAAAGGCCATTCTCCCAATTGACTTGTGTGGAAATGAAAAACAGAATCTGCACTGTAGGATTTCTGCAGCTTCAGGGAGAGAGTTAATGGGGAAATCAGTTCAGAAAAGCATAGCTGGTCCATGGGAGCAGTCCCACTGCCATGAGATACCTCTGCCTTGGCCTGTGACCCCACACACATGCTGGCACATGTGCACAGACATACATCACAAACATACCTGCACACACACACACACACACACACATCACATCACATCACATGAACATACACACAGACTCAATCAGACCCTTTCTAGCCTCTGTGGTTGTCTTTGACCCTGATCCAGTGGTAGGATCTCCATAGGGTCCTGTCCTCCCCTCTTCTCCGTGCCCTCAGGATGCAGCCATTCATGCACCTGCAGGAGTAAAAGGAGCCGCTCAGCCTGTGGGGTCCAGGGACCATAGCCTGTATACGCTCATGAAGGTTTTAAGTGGCTGGTCGGTGGAGGGAAGAGAACGTTGACGTGAATCTGGTGAGGCCTCTGGTGAGGCCCTTCGCTCAGCTCCCACCAGACAACCCAAGGTCGTCATGGGAGCCTCCGAGATGCACATGCCAGGACAGATGAAACATGCAAGGACTTGATTAGGGACATGTGTGTAGGAGGAAAGAGTGTAAGGGCTTGGGGAGGCTGGGAGAGGTGACACTGCCCCATCCCACCCCACGAGGAGAGAGAAGGGACAGACGATTGATCAAAACTGTCCAACAAGACCCCCTGCAGCCCAGGGAAGACTCTGCAGGGCCCTCAGGGGTCTTCTGAGTCAGTGCTGGCCCTCACGGGACTCCTGCATCTTTTAGAAACAAGCTACCTTGGTGTCCCCACCAAAGTGGCCCTGGATCCTGTCACCCCATGGTCAGTAAGTGAAGCATGTCAGAGTCACCGGCCAGGTGCGCAGCCAATGTGAGCGCCCTGCAGCACTGCACTGGGTAGAGGAGGAAGTCAACTGAGACACAGCCCCGGGTCAGAAGCCACGACCACACTGCCTTTCATACTGATTTGAAACAGAGACTCAACCACCATTCACTCAAGAAATGGGTCCTCTTAGAAGAAAGATAAATTCAGTCAAATAGTCATTTGCTAACAAGATGTTTCCTCTGTCTGCGTTCCAGAGGTTCTTTCTCACCGCCAGCTGAGCACTGTGCAGACACAACCATTGTCAGCACTGAGTAATGCCAGCGGGCACTTGGAAACAAGGGGTTCATTCTGGGTAATGAGGGGAGCTTAGATCACTGCACAGAGTCATAGGATCATTTTGTTTTAGGGTTTTTAAAAATCAGGGTTGACGTCTACCTGCTTAAGGTACATTGAGCGACGCTGTCTGAAGGGAGGTACTTTGTGGTCCTAACTGCCCAAACTGTCCAGATGCCTCCGACATCAGGCTGGATTCAACAAAGGCTACTGGTAGGGTGACGGTGGTGGTGGTGGTGGGGGGTCTTTGCACGGAGGCTAAGGACATGTATAAATGTCTAAGCACAACGCTTAGCAAAAGCCAACCCCCCAAGCTGACATTCTGAACAGAGGAGTGGTTACCTGGCATCAGTGTGACAGAAGTCATCCTACTAATCTTAGTATGTAATCTTAATAATCATCCTACTAAACAATGGAAAGTTCCAGAGGTACAAAACAGAAAAGTTCAATCAATCATAGAAGACAAAAAAAAAAAAAAAAAAAGAGCCTGAATATTGAAAAGGTCTGGTTGCTCATCTTCCAGGACATCTTTAAGTTCGCCCATGGAGCTTTCTCTCACTGCTCAGAGTGACTCAAGTAAAGGCAAATGACCCCACGGAGAACTCCATGTTGAAATCTGATTCCACCACTACATATATATCTCAAGCCCCAAGACATTCGTAAGTGAAGAAAAAAAATCAAGAACAAAAATGAAAGGCAGGGATGCTGAGATGACTCAGTGATTGATCACTTGCCTCATGATCGTGAGGTCCGGGGTTTGAGTCCCGCCCTGGCCTGTGCAAACCCATATGCTGAACTGTGGGGCGACTGGTAACCCTCAGGACGGCTCAGTGGTGAAGGTTCTCTCTTCCCATGCAGAAGGCCCCCAGTTCAGTTCCCACCCTGCACAGCCCCACATCCACCTGTGTGGAATGACACCATGCCACATGTAATAATGTATAACTATGGAGACTGCTCTGGGCCCTCCCCCCTTATCTCTCTCTCTCCCTTCTCTCACCTTCTCTCAAACAATAAAAATAAATAAATAAATAAATAAATAAATAAATAAATAAATAAATGAAAGCAAGTCTTCAGTTGGAAGCTTGGGGTCTCTTGTCTGACTGAGCAAAGAGCACATAATATGAATATTACACCGCTCAGCTGTGCTGCCCCAGCTAATAAGGGGAATGATTTGCCAGCTCTCAGTAGCCAAGTGTAGCGTCTTCAAACACCAAATTAGTGCTGGAAATTGCTAGGAGTATATATCCCTGTTACTGTTTTGAGCTTTGGGTATAACTTCTTGGAATTGTGGTGATTGTAAATTGCCTGTATCTTCAATAACTTTAGAAGAGTATAGTTCCATTCCTCAGGTAGTTCCAGTTAAGATAGAGGTACACCAGGTCCTCATATAATGTCATTGGGTTCATTAATCATTTTGTAGTAACATTCATGAGATGTCGGAACTTTTGTTTATATCAGTTATCCTCTGGTAAGTTTGGTTTTGGTTTATACATTGTTTTGCTTAAAGTCACAACATTAAGTGAGGATTTACTGTGTTTTATCCATTGCAAGTAGGTATCTATCTCTCCGGGAAGTTCTCCTACTCTGGATTTAATGGGATATGCACTTTCTTCATAGTATATCATCTGGAGCATTTCCAGTCATATGTGGGGCATTATGGCTCCATATTTTATGAGTAGATTAATGACATGTGACCCAGTCCTTATACAGAAAACATCTATATTTTATGTTCAGACTTCGGGAGTTGAAACTGGGTCAAATCACAGGGAGCTCTTAGAAAAACTAATGAGCTTACAAAATCCAGATCCTCAGAAATCATGCTTGCAGTGGTTTTAATGAATAGCCCACAGGGAAAATGTACTATGACTTTTCGTTTGAGTCAAGCAGAGACTTAACTTCGGTCACTTTAGGTAAAAATTTTCCAGTGTGGAAAGCATTAAACTTGCATCTGCATATCTAAAATTCTTTTGATTCTCTTTTTCAATATAACTATTGGTTTTCCTCCTTGAAAAGCAAGATAAAGATGAAGCCACCCAGTTTGCTGAGAGAGACTTAGAAGAGTCTCTCATCTTGTTTTAAAATATAATGCGTTAGAAATTTTGAGGTGTGGTAAGGCCAGCCAATCAGAAGATGGCTGCCATTGAAAATGCAGTTTGAACCTCACTATGCCCAAGAGAAAGGGGTATGCCAAGCCATACAGGGCAACCTCAGAAATACCAGGGTCAGCCAGGCAAAGGCTGAGGGAGGAGCTGGCAGCAAAGCCTTTATTGTGTTCTCCATGGAAGGAACAGATGAGTCAGGGTAAGCCAGCTTAGAATGGGCTAGTTTGAATAATTTTCTCAGGCTCTGGGGTCTAGGGGCTGTCCCAAGCTGTCTGCTGCCTGGCCCTGGGGAACAGGTGAGGGCGGACAGATAGTGGTCCAGAGTTTGAGCATGGAGGAGGTGGGGGGGGCTGTGGGCTCTGGTTCGGTCGGTTGGCATTTGAGAAGCACACCCATTGTTCACTATGTCTGGGAATTGGCTAATCCTAAGCAAAGCAGTCCCTCCAGAGTCAGCAAGAGCCCGGATGGGAGGGCATTAAAATCCAGAAAATAAAAGGCATGATTAATTCGCATCTCCAAGCCAAAATTCCAGTGGTTTATCAAACAAGATGAGTAAAGATTTAGAGCAACATTTGTGTTCACAAATACCCCCATATAAGGGAAATTTTCTTGGGCATTAAAACCAATAAATCACAGAATTTTATTCGCCCATGAATTCCACAAACCTGGTGTTCCTCAGCCCCTTCTGGTCACTTTGTCAAGAGAGGCTCTGGAAGGCTCTGTGGAGAGAAGCAGACGGCTAAGCAAGATACAAGAGAGAAGGGGCACAACAACGTTGAGTTCAGTGCAGGGTGGGAACAAATTAGAAAACATTGTTCAGGTGACCTGAGACCAAAGAGTTTACACTGCAGGAATAGCATTTCCATTGCTGGATAAGACATAGAACTGTGTAGAACCCCGGCCTGTAATATTAGCATTGGTGCTAACTTTTTTTTTTTTTTTAAGAGCTTGCCATTTGCTTTGAGAGAAGGTAATTGGGTGGGCTGTCTACCCCTACACAGTATCTACATATTTTTCTGCACGCCTTTATAGGGTTGCACAGGTGCCTTTTGGTGGTTTTTAGTTCTCGGCTAATTACAGAGTGAAGGGATTTCACAGTCTTACAGATGGGGGAAAAAAAATGTAACTCATGTCACGCCTAATTACAGACATATCTGCAGGGAAGTGAAAATGCTGTTTGCACACCTGAAGGGACAGAACCCCTTACCTTTTTGCTAAACTCGTACAGGAATTCAGTTTCTTAGTTTTGGAAGCTATGTAGCAACCAGAAATTATCTTGATCACAGCCAAGGTCATTGTTCCTTTGTGTTGCTGCACATCTTTCAACAGGCACTTTTGATCAACTGACCCAATTACTCAATTGTTGGATTCTGCAGAGTGGATTACAAGATTCCTCCCTGTCTGTTTTGGAATAGTCTGTAATGGAGCGATTATAGGCCCTCAAGTTGGTCAAGCCCGGGTTCAAATCCTGGCTGAGCCACTTACCAGCTGGACAAATTTGAGCCATTTGTTGAGTTTTCCTGATCCTGACTTTCCTCCTCTGGGAAACGAGAGTAACAGTACCCACCGCTCAGCCTCACAGGGAGGTCAAATGGTGCTGTTTGCCCTGCTAGATAGACTTATGTTTTGAATGTTTTTTACATTTCTACACCAAAGAGCATGCAAAAGCATTTCAATAAAAAAAGTATTGTCATTTATATTCTGCACTATCATAGCAAACGTATTAGTAATTTCAAGGAGGAAGAGTTGGGGACCAGTCATCTGCCCCCTGAAAATGTTCAGAATCCAGATGATCTGTTTGGGTCGATGCTGTGTTCACAATTGAGTATTGGGCATTTGGGGAGCGGGTGCTTCAGGGCAATTCGTATATGCTTAAAATGCTCAGAGTCCAAAGAGCTGTTTCCCCAGGCAGAAGGCAACCCAGTGGGAGGCCCCAGTACTGGCCAGCGCTGATATGTGGACTCAGAATGCAAAGGTGACAGTAGTATTCTCCTATGTCTAGGGAGAGTCTGTGGCAGCTTTCTTTATCTTTAGGGTCTCTGCCAGCTGAAACAACCACTGGCTATAGGACACACCTAGAACAGAAGAAAGAGAACTTTTACCCTGCTGGTTTGGCTAAACCTCACATTGTAGGAGTTGTCCATACTGGTTCTAAGAATGAATGAAATGATGACTCAGGCATTCATTTTCTTTTTTTTTTTTTAAGATTTATTTTATTGATTTTTGTCAGAGAGAAACAGAGACAGAGAGAGACAGAGAGAAAGGGGAGGGCCCAGAGCAGTCTCCATAGTTGACATTAGCTTTCCATATAGTTTCACTCCACAGGCGGGCACAGGGCTGCGCAGGGCAGGAACTGGACCGGGAACCTCCCACATAGGCCCCGGCAAGAACTGAACTGGGGACACACCCCAGTTCAGCATGTGGGTCCCCTGGGCCAGGGCCGGGGTTCGATCCTCGGTCCTTGGAGCTTCAAAGCGAGCGCTTAACCCACTGAGCCATCTCGGCTTTCCTGTCAGGCATTCATTTTTTCATCTTTTGGATCCAAAGCTTGTTCACCTGAAGCTCCCTGTACTGAGTGACATGTGGGGATGTCCTTACAGATCTGACTTGATAAGGAAACTAGCTTGAGGTCTTCCTCAGTTTAAATACAAATAAAGAGATAACAGTTGCTAACATTTATCAAGTACTTGTTATGAGACCTTGACCCACAGCAGCTCTCTCTTCTCAGTCTGTGAGATGAGACCCATTATTGTTGTACCATATATACTAACACAATAGTATTTGTATTTGCCCAGGTGATAAAACTGAGGCACTAGGAGGTTCAAGGCCTAGCCCTGAGTTATAGACATGGATTTGTGCTAAGCCACAAATGGGTCTTCTAGTTGACCTCCAAGCTTTTCAAAGATTGGGCATAGCTTCCTCTCATTTGCAAACAGAAGGACCAAAGTAGAATTTCAGTTCATGCTCTTGTTACTATGTAGCATGACCCTCTGATTCTGATTCCTGTCTCAAGACTTTACACATGGGTATGAAAATGAACACCTGCTGTCCACATGAAAAATATCCAGCACGGGGATGTTGGGATAGCTAAGTGCTTGCCTTGTAATCATGAGGTCTAGGGTTTAATACCTGGCTCATGTAGATCCATATGCTGAGCTGCGGTGCCAATGGGAGCTACCAGGATGGCTTGGGGGTGAAGGTTCTCACCTCCCACATGGGAGGCCCCCTATTTGGTTTCTGTCCTGCATGGCCCCCACATCCACCTGTGTGGAATAAAACCATGTCGCAACTATGGAGACTGCTCTGCCCCTACCCCTCTCTCTCTCACCTTCTCTCAAACAATAAAATAAATCATATATGTGTGTGTGTGTGTGTGTGTGTATCTCCAGCATGCTCACATGGATTTAGAGGCCCTGGTCCTTAGAGGAGCCTCTCCAGGGATGTCTTTCCTCCAGTTCCTGTCTGGTTGCTGTCATGAGTTTTTTTGGGGTAAACAGCGCTTTACCGAAGATGGCTGTGTGATTGCACCTCTCATCTTAGTGACCTTGTTCTCTTCTACCCTGGTCCCCGGGTAGCTGGGCCCTTGGACTGGGCTTTCACACCCTTACAGCCTAGCCTCTAGAAGAGACCCTTTTCTTGTCTCCAGTTAGGAAAGTGTTGGTGTTGGGCAATTGGTGAGCCACAGAATCAAGGGGAGGTGTTTCAGAATATGTGGTGGGGTGACTGGGGAGCATGGAGGAGGGGTTGACTCATACACCCCAGCTCCAGCAGTCTTCCTTCTGCTCCTCAAAGTAGCTGAGTCTTCTCACCATAGGGCCTTTACATACGGTGCCTCCTCTTTTCGATATGCTCACACTCTCACACTAACCATAACTGCCTCCTTTTTGTCCTTCAGATCCCAGTGTAGACTTTACCTCCTTAGAGAGGCCATTCCTGAACCCCTGATCTAAGTCAGGTCCTTTTTTTATTCTTCTTCATAAATGCTCTTTCCTTCAGGGCTCTTATAATAAATTTTGAATTATTTATTTGATCCCTATCTATCTTTCCAGTAGACTGTGCCTGTTTGCTTCCTTGTATATCTTCAGTGCCTATTCAATGTCTGGCAATCAGTAGGCACTCAATAAATATTGTAGAAATGATGTCCCTCTGTGACTGATGCTTTTCTGAGGAGATCAAAAGCAGTTGGGCTGTACCAATGTGGATAGGAGAGACAGGAAAGAAGATAACAGAATAGGGAAGAAACAAGATGCTGAGAAGCAGTAGAAGTCAGAGGAAAGAACAGGAAGTTCTTGTTCTAGAATGCCCTAGGAGCTGGTGGAAGAACTTGTCAAGTCTTTTCAAATGTCCAAGACGGTGATGCCAGTGGGCATCTGAGTTACTACAGCATGACCCTGCTCTGTGGGTCTCTGTAGCAAACAGAAAGGCAGAAGTCTAAGGGAAGAGAGGTCACAAGTGGCTGCCAGATGCCAGTGAGCCACTGTGCTGTGTATGGCGTGTGTTCTGTTCCCGGTCTCCTGCACCTTTCTGCAGCTGCTTGGGCATTGCCTTTGACCATGCTTGCCTCTCACATCACAGTTCCCCAAAATTTACCACTATGACTTCACCACACAATGGTGAGGGCACATTCGTGAGGCTGGGGGCAGGGACCTGCTGTGTTTTCAGAACAATATTAGGTGCACAATCTGACTTCCAGGTGAGCCCACGGAGAGTGCAGTGAGTTCCCCTGAAATCTTCTGGCACCAGTGCCCCAATGCTCTCTTCTCTTCCAGGTCGAACCCTGTGGCCCCAGGTTTTCCAAACATGAAATAAGAATTGAGAAAAGAAAGTTGGTTGCACTTGGAGACCTCAGCATCTGGGAGCCATTCGCATAGCTGTGAAAGGAAAATACTGGCCTTTGTGTATGTAAAGACCTCTGACAGTTAAACCAAAGTGACTTTTCACCACTCTCAGGGGGATAATTGAACTTTTAAGAGAAAGCCGTCCTTCCAGGGAGAACTGGTTCCACAGTGACGATTTCTGAGTCATACGGAAAGATGCTCTTGACCTTCACTGTTGGCTTCCCTACCCATTGCTTGTTGGGGGTCGGGGGAAGCAATAGGTAGTGTAGGCAGACAGCAAGCCACTTGTTTGTCTGCACCCTTGCGTGGTAGGTGGTGTAGACAGCAAGGTTCTCGTTGCCTCTGTACTCAGCACCCTTCAGAGTAATTGGTGCCCTTCGTCTCATGACTGACATGAGCACACTAAATCACACCCAGAGACAAGTCTAAAGTCAGAGGGAAGACGTTCTTTGGTGGTGGTTTTCTGGAATTCGCAGCAGTTTCTTTGAAAGTAAGGCTTGTTACCTGCAAGTTGGCACCCCACCCCACTGCACAGACATTCATACTCAATTGCTGTGTGTTTCTCCACCAATGCATCCACCATCACCCACAGGCCTGACAGGACATCCTCTGAGCACACGTGGCTGCTGCCAGTTCTGTGGTGCCAGCCTGCATTGGAACAGGGTGTGTGATATCACTGGGTCAAGCCTCACTCATCCCGAGCAATGTTTTGTTTTGTTTTGTTTTTTACTTTGAAGGTCTTGTAGGAACATGGTACCAAAATATTTTCTTTGTCTATTTGCCTGGTTTTATTTAAAAATTTTTTCTGTAGAAAACACACAAAATCATATACTAGGAGGAGTAACATGGGCCCCCAAAACAGGTACATTTGTGTGGTTTCTCAGCTCAGACATGTTCCTGTGAAGCACTTGTGATGACTTAAATACAGTAGACTCTCAGTTAACCAGCACCCACGGGGATTGGTAGATGCCAGATAAATGTAAGTAGACTGTTAATCGCACTCTCACACTTACACTCTCAAGCAACTGCCAAATTTTTGTTGCGGTTGCTTGAGATTTTGCCAGCTGCTTGAGTTCTGGTTAACAGAGAGTCTACTGTAATTCTATACAAATTTTGTTGGCATATGTAATTGACTCCTTAAAACCTCACAAAAATAATTATTGGTGATAGCCCAAATTCACCAAAAAACAAGGCAAAACTCATTTTTCCTGAGGACTTCCTAATCGCTGCATTCTCCATTTCTTTTGTCCATAGATTGTGTGTACATAAAGTTGGCACACATACTTATAGTGGATGTGATCTGTGTAGTGGGCAAGTTTAGGGGCTTCTGAATGAATGAGAACCTATGACATGGAATGCTGACCAGAGAGTCTGATCTGCACAAGACATGGTCTTCCCTTGGGGATATGGCTGACTCCTGTTGGGGCTCAGAAGGGGACAGAAAGTTTGAAGCATCATAGGTTTTGCACATTGGCCAGCCTTAGGGTGGTGGTGAGTGGACGTGATATTAGTGCTTGGGTTTCTGATTGGATGGAAGGTTTCACTCCTACATGAAATATTCCTATGGATTTATTGTAGTTCACTCTTTCAAATATTGGGGGGGGGGATAGATATAACCTTGCTAATTTGTCTATGCTGACATACAGTGATCTGAGAATCCTTGGGCAACAAAATCACATATCACTCTAGAATTTATATTTGCTTTCTATCTGGGTAAATTTAACTTATAAAAGCTCATAGATACCAAATATAAATTTAAGAGTGAAACCATACCCCATACTTCACTTTTATTGTGAGTCCCATCTAACCACTGGCGTCCCACTGTATCTGTTGAGCATCTGTTCGTCAGTGAGGTGCTGTGTGATGTTCAGAGATGAAGCATCTTGTCTGTAGTCTAGGAAGGAGCTGGTAAGGCCAGCGGGGACGGGGTGTGGGGGGGAAGGAGATAACTGCCCAAAGAACGGTTATGCCTTTCATTGTGGTACATGCCTTCAGAATTGTCTGCTGCAGAGTGGTGAGAGCAGTAGCAAGCCCCCGTGGTGTCCCCTGGTGAGAAGCACTACTAGCTTGGCTTCCACAGGGTGAGGTCAGAGAGAGATGGTGGCCACAGTTGCCAATCCCCTACTCTAGCCAGAAGAGAGATACTTACTGGGACAAATCTGGAAATAGTTCCTGGAGGAGAGGTGCTCTTTAAAGGATGAGTAAAATTTGAACAACCAGAGGTAAGTCTCGATTCCAGAAACCGTGTCAAGGACCGTGGAGTTGGTGTCCAGGGCTCCGCCAGGTGTCTGAGGTGAAATTCAAGGCCCGGGGCAGAGGATGCTGGGCCCAGCCTGGGGTGGTGGCAGCCTCAGAATTCATCTGGGCTCAGACAGGGCTCCCTTCAAATGTGGCAGACAGTGCATGTCAGATGGATGGATTAAAAGCAAAACCACCTGCTCTTTGAGCAGGAAGCAGGCTGGGTTCTGAGACTATAGTCATTGGGATTTCATGTCACATACTCACAGCAATGGAATAATGTCGGAGTCAGGCCCTTTTTGAGATTGTGGCTGGAAACTGTTATCTTTCCTGCTGTCTCACCAAGCCAGGGATGGGCTGCCCCTTCCTCACACTGTAGTAGAAGCCTATTTCTAACCCCAGCTCTTATGTGGACAGACTCTGCCCTGGTTAAATGATCTCATCTTCCTGGGCCCAAGCAACCCTACCTGGTAGCCAGAAGTAATGACAGTTGGTCTCTCACAGCTGGACACAGGATCCCCATGACCCGCTCTGGCCACACCACTCATTTCCAGGTGAGGGACCCTGTACTTCTGTAAGCAAAGGAGCGAAGGTCAGGTCGGGCTAAAGGTAGTGAGGACTCACTCAGTTTGTAGTTCTTCCTCTGCCATCCAAATCATACCCCAGGACATAGAAATACGTGTGTAAATTAATATAAATGTGTGTGTGTGTGTGTGTGTGTGTGTGTGTGTGTGTGTGTGTATACACACACACACAGTGTTTTTTTAATGGTTTAAATAAATAGATTTTTAAATTTAGAGCAGCTTTAGGTTTACAGAAAATGGATGGAAAGGACCCATATACCCCTTAGTTTCACATCCTAAGTTTCCACTATTATTATCATCTCGCAATAGTTTGATTTGTTTTAATTGATGAACAAATAATGATGCACCATTATTAACTAAAGTTTGTAGTTTACCTTAGGGTTCGCTCTTGTGGGGTAGATGTCTGTTTGTTTTGCCAAATGCATGTCTAAACCCACCATTATGGTATCCTACAGAATAGTTTCACTACCTTACAAATCCTCTGTGCTCTGCATATTCATACCTCTGGTGCATTGGAAACCACTGACCTTTTTACTGTCTCCATGGTTTCACCTTTTCCAGATTGTCATATAGTTGGAGCCATAGAGTATGCAGCCTTTTCTGTGGGTCTTCATTATGTTCCATTATTCTGTATATCTCTTCTTCCACCAGTAACACACTTTCTTGATTTCTGTAGTGTTTTTAAAATAAAGCTAGTGAAAGCTGGGATGGCTCAGCGGGTTAAGTGCTCACTTTGCATCCTTGGAGCCCAAGGATCAAATCCCGACCCCGGCCCATATGGACCCATATGCTGAACTGGGGTGTACCCCCAGTTCAGTTCTTGCCAGGGCCTATGCAGGAGGCTCCCGGCCCAGTTCCTGCCCTGTGCAGCCCCGTGCCCACCTGTGGAGTGAAACTACATGGAAAACTAATCCTGTCAACTATGGAGACTGCTCTGGGCCCTCCCTCTTCTCTCTGTCTCTCTCTGTCTCTCTCTGTCAAAAAAATAAATAAAAACTAATCTTTAAAATAAAACTACAATTGACATATAAATTATATTAGTTTCAGATGTCCAGCATAATGATTCTATGTATTTATATACATAGTTATGTTTTTAAAAAACTGACTTTATAGTAAGTGTCGAAGTCTGATAATTTCAGACCTCTGTCTTTGTTCTTCACCAGTATTATGTTGACTATTCTGGCCTGTTTGCCTCTTCATATAAACTTTGGAATTAGTTTGGTGATAGCCACAGAATTTCTGGGATTTTGACTGGGATTGTATCGAATCTGTAGATAAAGTTGGGAAGAACTGATGTCTTAACAATATTGAGCCTTTCTATTCAGGAACATGATATATTTCTCCATTTATTTAGTTTTTTGATTTTTTTCATCAGTTTTCAAGTTTTCCTCATACAGATCTTAACATATTTTATTAGATTTAAACCTATGTATTTCTTCTTCTTGGTGCTAATATAAATAATATTGTGTTTTAATTTCAAAATCCAGCTGTTCATTGTTAGTACATAGGATAAAATTGACTTTTATATACTAACCTTGAATTCTGCAACCCTGCTATAATCACTTATTAGTTTTAGGAGGTTTTTTGGTTAATTTTGGGGGATTTTCTTCATAGATAATCATCTAATTTGTGAAAAATAAAGATAGTTTTATTTATTTATATTCAATTTATATGCCTTTTATTTATTTTTATTATTTTATTGCATTGGCTTGGACTTCTACTATGATGTTGAATAGGAATGGTGAGAGGGGACGTCCTTGCCTTATTTCTGATATTAGGGAAAACCGTTTAGTTTTTCACCATTACTTTGACTGTTAAGCCTCCCATGTAACATGGAGTAGTGGGTGCTCCACTTGTATTCCCTTGGCATATACTGTTCCTCATCCGAGAGCTTTCTCTGGTTACAGAGTGGACCCAGCTCATATAAGGGTGTCCCAAAATTCACCCAAAATGTGAATTTTGCGTCATTTGTGCGGTAAAGTGTTGCCAACGAAGAAAAAGACAGCGTGACAACTGACAGTTCAGGGTTATTAAAAATAGAGCACTACACGAAAGAACAATGTGTTTTCATTGTTGAGCAATGAAAATTTACAATTTTTAATTATAAACCTGTGTTTTCTCTCAAAATTACTTCTTGCGTGAATTTTGGGACACCCTTTTACCAGGAATGCCAGGAGTGCTGGGGAGTTACAAACCCATCTGTTTTCTCACTATTAATTATTATATTAGTTGTAGACTTTTTGTGGATATTATTTATCAGGTTGAGGAAGTTCCCCTCTTGCTGAGGTTTTGGTTTTTTTCCCCCAAACATGAATAGGTGTTAAATTTTGTCAAATGCTTTTTCTTCATCTATTGCTATGATCATATGGATTTTTTCTTTAGCATTGATGTAATGGATTATATTACTTGATTTTCAAATGTTGAACCTGCCGTGCGTACCTGGAATAAATCTAAACTCCACTTGGTTGTGATACATAATTTATTTTATATATTTTTAGATTCAACTTTCTAATATTTTGTTGAGAAGTTTTGCTCCTTTGTTCATGAGAGATGCAGTTCTTTAGTTTTTGTTTCTTGTAAATTTTTTGTCTGGTTTAGTATTAGAGTAATAATAGTGGCCTCACAAAATGAGTTAGGAAGTATTATCTCTATTTCTGGAAGAGATTGCAGAAAATTGGTATAATTTTTTCTTAAGTATTTAGTAAAATTCATCAGTAAACCCATCTGGGCCTGGTGCTTTCTCTTTTAGAAGGCTATTAATTATTGATTCAATTCTTTAATAGATATAGGCCTATTCAGATTGTCTATTTCTTTTTTTTTTTTTTTTAAGATTTATTTTATTGTTTTTGTCAGAAACAGACAGAGAGAGAAGGAGAAGGGCCCAGAGCAGTCTCCATAGCTGTATGTCATCAAGTTTTTGACATGGCTTTGTTCCACACAGGTGGGTGGGGGCTGCACAGGGCAGGGACTTTGCTGGGGGCCTCCCACATGGGAGGCACACCCACTTGAGCTAGGGGCTGAATTGGGGGGCAAGAACTAAACTAGGGGCATTCTGCATGGGAAGCACACCCCAGTTCAGTTCATGGGCCCATACAGTCTGGGGCTGGGGCTGCAAAGCTAGTGCTTAACCTGCTGAGCCATCCCAGTTTCTCTGTCTGCTTCTTTTTATACGAGTTTTGGTAGATCTTGTCTTTCAAAGAATTTGTCCATTTCATCTTGGTTCTCATTTTGTGAGCATAGGGTTTATTCATGATATTCCTTTATTTTTATTTTATATCCATGAGATCAATAATAATGGTTCTTCTTTCAGTTCTGATAGTAGTAATTTGTGTCTTCTCTCTTTCTTTTTAATAACCTGTTTAGAGGTTGATCCATTTTATTGATCTTTTCAAAGAACCATCTTTGGGCTTCATGAATTTTTTCCGGTTGTCTTTCAGTTTTCAATCTCTACAATTGATTTCTGCTCCAATTTTTGGTATTTTCTTTTCTTCTGCTTACTTTGGATTTAATTTGCTTTTCTTTTTCTAGTTTCTTAAGGTGAAAGCTTAGATCATTAATTTTTAATCTTTTTCTAATATATACATGCAGTCCTATAAATTTCCTTCTAAAGACAGCCTTTGCTGCATCCCACAAATATTGATAAGTTACATTTTCATCTTCATTTTATTTGAGACATATGTAAAATATAGAAATGTACAAAGATCATTTAACATATTCTGCATAATCACCAACCAGAACTGAGTATGTCAATGACCTTATATTACATTTGCTTTGTGTCTTTTAAATAGAACTCAATGCAACACTACATGAAATATGGATGTCTCCTCTTCATCACCACTCCTAACACCCCACACCCATCATTCCCAGAAAGAACTACTGTCATGGAGGAGGTGTGTTTCTTTCCAAACCAATTACTTCTATTGACTTAGGTGACAAACTCAGTTCCTCCTACATCAACAACATGGACCTCAGGAGACTGGGAAGGAGAGTTGTCAGTACGTTGGAAGATAGCAGAAGCAGACTGCATAGTTCTCCATTCCAGAACGCACACATGTATCTACACACAATGTGTCTGTCTTAGTTTGGGATCTCCCAGAAGCAGGCCCAGGGTCAAGGACTCAAGGGCAAGTCATTTGTTTGGACAGTGTCAGTCAGGAAGCAGGACAGTGAGATAAGGAAGGAAGGAACCCAGTGGAGGGGCACATATTAGGGCAGTTACTACTGGGTGACTGGAGCTCAATCCCTCTTAGGACCTGGGAGGCCGTGTAGCGCACACAGAGGTGTGAGGGAGTGGATGTTCATCCACAGCTCCCGTCATCCATTGGCTGGAAGGGGACCTGGCTCACTGTGCCCTTAGCATATCTGGCTGTGAACGAAGTTGGCTCTGACAGCCAGAAAGAACCATTGGGCAGAGCGGTACAGGTACCCACAGGCAGAAGTCAGACATGTGTGCATGGCATTGGTTCAGGTGAGGATATGGGCAGCCCACCGACAGCACCTTCTAAAACTGCTTATAAAAGGTTCCTTTTCGGAAGCTTATTTAGTAAGAATGTTCAAAGACAAAGGAAGTAAGCACATGCTGTGTGCCAGCTCCTGGGCCCTCGTTCCAATCTTGTGAGGAAGCTCGCAGTCCTTTCTCCCTGGTGTCCGATGTGGAAACGAGGCCGACCAGCCTCAACTCTCCATGGTAACCAGTGCCACACGAGAACGCTGACTCCGCTGTCAGGACGCCCAAGCTGCCTGTCAGAGCGTGGCCCCAGGAGCCCCTGAGAACATTCAGGAAGGAAAAGGCTGAGGTGGCAAAGAAAGCTTATTCTGAGCCAACTTAAGGGTCGTGTGCAATGAGTGCTGGAAACCTTTTAATTAAGCATCAGACAGCACAGGAGATTTAAAGTGAGCTGCCTCAATGGGAAAGCTAATATTTACAGGTTTTAAAAAAAGATGTGGAATTCTGGAAATGCAGGTATCTTGGTAGGTGTATTATAATTACCAAGTTTCCATTTCTTAGCAATAAGGACTGGGATGTTAACTCTTGCTCCTTGACTTGCCTTTAGGCAGGTCGTAGATTTGTAAATTGGCAGAAGCCTGTTGCCAAGGGACTTACCGGTATCTTTGGTATTTCCTTGGAGGCAAGTATTCCAGAGAATTGCTCTGGGGAAGACAGTTACTCTTCATCTCTGCATTCAGGTGACTTGTATGAGCCATTGGAGCAGCCAATGTCAGATAAGGAGGGTGCCCTTTATGTGACCTTGACTCATTCTACCAGAAAGTCTGCCTATGGGGAAGATTGCTGGACTAAAAACAAAGAGCCTTCCTTCACCTTAGTCACTAGCCAGCTATTGGACTTTGGATAAGTCCATGGAATTCTCTGGATGTCGTGATTTTCGATCAGGGCCTATTAAGTGCACATGGCAGACAGGTGAGCACATGAACAAAGGAGCCTGTGTCAAAAGCTCTGTACATGTTTCCACAATGCTCAATGTCTGCTGCCAGCATCTGCCACTAGCTTATGCTACCTCATGTCATTGAGTAGGTCCCCCCAGGCCAAGCCTGGTGGCTTACTACAGGACGCCATTGTTCAACACCCTCCATTATGGCTATTTTGGGGGCCCTGGAAGTACATGCATCCAACTTGTGGCCCATAAAGCTGCAAGGAAGAGCACAGAGTGCCTTGTGGAACTACTTAAGGAGCGCTAGCTGCTGTAGTAGCAGGCTCTGAATTTCAGTGGCTTCAAATCATAGGTTATTTCTCACTCTTGCAAGGTCCAGTGCAGTATTCAGCAGGCACCCTTTCATGCAGTGACTCAGGGACCCAGGCGCCTTCTGGTCACCATTCAGGGACCTCAGGCCTTCCTTTCTACCTAGCAGGTTAGGACAGAGAAGGGGTGGAGCATCATGAGGGAGAAAGGGCAATGCCAGGAAATGCTGCCTCTCATTTCTGTCATTTCATTTTACTTTATTTTATTATTTTTTTTTATTGTTTGAGAGGTGAGAGAGAGGGGAAGGGCCCAGAGCAGTCTCCATAAGTTGCATATAATTAGTTATGACGTAGTTCCACACAGGTGGATGTGGGGCGACACGGAGCCTCCCACATAGGAGGTGAGAACCGTCCCTGCCATCCCAGAGGTCACCAGTTGCACCGCAGTTCTGCATATGAGTTTGCACGGGTCTGGGCCAGGATTCTATTCCTGGACCTCATGGGTGCAAGGCAAGTGCTCAATCTGCTGAACGGTTCTGGCATCCCCATTTCTGCCCTTTTATTATTGGCTGCAACTCAGCCACTTAGCAACACACTGAAAGTGAGGTGTGTATCCCTAAGAGTGGAGGGCATGGTGGGTTTTGGTTAAATAGGTGCCAACTCTGCCTCAGTCATCTGAGAGCAGAAGAGGGATTCACAAAGGTCTGACCACCTCTAATAAGGGGGCAGATCTTCCAAAATGGAATAGGATGGAGGTGAATATATAAAGCTAGTAGTTTGGCAAAGCCTTTCTGCAGAAGCATGGGGGTGGGGGAGGTGGGGAATGTGGTTTTCGAGCTTCATACTTTTAAGTGGCTTAAAGCTTCCTCGTGTCTGCATTTCATGTACTTGAGTGAGGACCTCCCATTTGTCAAGTACTTTCTATGTGACAGGCACTGTGCTGGGTATATTATCTCATCTTATCTTCACAACCACCCTCTGAGTTTGTAGTCTCATCATCCTTACTTCACAGATCAAGAATCTAGGGCTCAGGGACATCAAGTAATTGGCCCAAGGTCACATGAATGCTGTGGGACAAATGAGATTCAGGTCTATGTCAGTCTCGTTCAGATTTTAGAATGGATTTCCAAACCAGAGTGGACTTAATACTGCTCCCCTCCATGCTAGACAGATGCCCCTGGATGTACAGGTAGCCTCTTGGGGCCACACTCTGGCTGATGAGGGAGGGGCGGGCTGGGTGGGGAGGAGCCTGATGGTGCCACAGCCTGTCCCAGGGCATGGGGCTGGGGTAGTGCCTGGTGCTATGTGCTCTGGAGAAGGGGCATTTCAGGCAGCTGCTCAGCTACCTGAAGGAAGGGAAGACTGAGTGGACAAGTTTCAGAGCCCAGCACAGTAGGACTGGGCCTGGACAGATGCAGTTATAGGGAGTTCACCTTCTGTTCTGTAAAAGAAAGAGCATTTTTATGCTATTTTATTTTTAAATGCAGACTGGAAGTGGCAGGTTTGCCATCACTAGGAGTATCTGGGCCAGCATTGGGCACAGTTTTCTGGTGGCATTTGCAGGAATCCAGGTTGGGGGGTGATGGACCTTTCTTGGTGAAGCTACTCCAGATGGCAGGTGGCCCACTTTCTCCTTTGCGCCCCTGTGACACCCTTGAAAGAGCCCTGTTGCTGCATTGAGACATCTTATTGAAGGACTTAATTCCTACAGTAGATTTAATCCACCTTCATACCTCCAGTGGCTAGCACAGAGTGGATACATTCATATAGGCTTGTGACAAGTGAACGAATGAATGTCGGGTTGGGCAGTAGGGACATGTGAATCCTTGGTTCCGTTCCAGCCCCAGGATTTCGAACTTGCGTGCACAAAACAAACCGCTTCTCCCAGCACTGACCGCTGCGTTTTGTTCCTCCTGCTTTACCTGGTTCTGAGTCATGGGGGCGGCTCACAGGACCAGCCAGACCCTCCTCTCAAAACACAGGATGTACTGTCGCCGTCAGCATGGCTGGATCTGGTCTCCAGGCCCTCGGCCCCAGCTCGGTACCAGACTCAATGCTCGAAGGTTATTTTAGCTTTCCTAACAACAGTGCTGATACTTCTGGTAGCTGCCACGGATTCGCTGCTTATGATGCACAAGTCACAGATGG
The DNA here is from genome assembly GCA_004027555.1 of Craseonycteris thonglongyai. NCBI lineage: Eukaryota > Metazoa > Chordata > Mammalia > Chiroptera > Craseonycteridae > Craseonycteris > Craseonycteris thonglongyai. The sequence goes on along the minus strand of PVKE010002488.1, from coordinate 50,721 downwards.
TTCCTTTGCATAATCTCTCTTAATTTCAATAACCGACTATAAAATAGTCTTTATAGTTCACATTTTCGAATGTGAAAACAAAATCTTATATTTCAGAGAAGGTCCATGTTGAATCTGAATGCCTAGTCCTGCCTGGCAGGATGTCACGTGACTTCTCTGAGCCCTCAGAACACGGCGTCAGTTGGGTTATTATTTGTCCTTTCTCACCAGAAGAAGCCTTTAATGGAGGTTTTCACCAGTGGTTCATTAGATGAGGCCCCCACAGTCATGGTTAGGGAAGTGAGTTTGGACTTGGGCCACCGTTGGGTCAAATCTGGGCCCCGGCATTTAGCCGTATATCATCCTAAAGCCTTAGCATGACATGGGTGACACTTGTGCTGCCCATAGGAAGTTGTCAAGGATTCGGTGAGAGGAACGTGCAAAGCGTCTTAACCCCTGGCAAATATTCCATAAATGATTAGTGTTGAGAAGCTGCTACTCGTAGCAGCAGGGAAACCACACTTGCTGGGCGGGGAAGGTGCAGCTAAGCAGCACTGCGCCCACTGTGCACAGGCCTGACGTGGATGCATTTAGGGACCCTGCCCATACTACTCAGGATCCTGTGAAAGCAGAGCCCATACCAGGACTCATTTGGAGCTCAGTAGGGGAGTGATGGCAGGAAACAGAAGTGAGGGGGCAGAGGAGTGAGGCTGGAAGGGGCAGCGCCAATCAGGGAGCAGTGTTGAGTGCCGCACTACTTGGGGCACATGGGGCTCCATGGTGCCAGACCTGAGTAGAAGGCCTCTGGAGTCTGTCTCTGCGGACACGGCTGGCTGCAGGGAGAGTTCTCTACCCGCACAGGCCCTGGAGGCTGAGGGCCGGCCTCCCTGCACCTCCAGGCCCTGAGCAGCCTCCTAGGTTTTGCAAGAGCCCAGGTAGAAAGGCTGAGATCCACTGCTGGTGCAGTCAGACAAATTCTGCCCAGAGACCTGGAATAAAAGGCACATAGTAGGGCAGCTTCCAGTCTACAGAGGCCCAAGGTGTACCTCTTCAGGAGGTCACTCTGATGATACCCGAGGCTGCGGCATTGAATTTTGAACTGGGGCAAAACCTCAGCCACCATCAGGAAAATGGAAGGTCTCAAGTCTTCCCAGCCCAGATTCCCAGCCCAGCGGGACGCCCAGGCCTGTGGCTCTGAGGGTGAACGCGCCTGCCTTTCCCACTCTGTTGATTCTCTCTCTGTCCTTGAGTTTGCACATTCTAGTGACTCAAAAGTGCCTGACAAAGTCGGTAAATGAGAATTTTATGTTTGCAAACCTTGGAGCTTTGGAGAAAGAGAAGGAATACATTTCTATGTAGGCTCTTTGGGGTGAACCCCATCTTTATACCCCTGTTCTGTGGCTAGGGGTTCAAACCTGGCCCTTGAAGGCAAAGCATTCTAGATACTCCTTACCTTGAAACTTTATTGGAAAGGAACATTATATAAAAAATAAGGGAAACTGAGTCCCCTTTCTCTTTTCATAAATTTGGTATTCATTCATTCATTCATTCATTCATTTTTTCATAAGAATTCCCATTGTTTTGCAAAGAGCAGAGCTATGGGGGTCAGTCCTCAAGATGTAAACAGTCTGGGGAGGGGGCTATCAATGGACCATCAGTCAGAGGTCCAGATGAGAGCAACGTGGTTCTGAGGAGATGGGTCTCTACAAATCTGGTGGTCACAGCGCACTCCTCTCTCGGGCTCATGAGCAGTTAGGTGAGGAAGCTTCCAATGACATGATGGCGATTTCTTCCACTAAACAGGAAACTGGACTCGCCTTCAACATTCAGACATCTGCCACCTAGCCACATTCAAACTTAAGCCAGCCCTCGGAGGAGGAGGGTGCTCCTTCCCCGAGGTTTGTGACATCACCTTTCTGCCCCCTGCCAGTGGGATTCTCATTCTGGTGCCATCTCCCCACCCTGATAGTGAAAAGCTTTGATATTTACTGTAGAATGAAGGTGGTGGAGGGAGGAGGGAGAAGTGGGGATGGAAGAAGCCCTCCCTCTGTGCAGTGTCACTTGTCACAATTTACATCATGTGGTCGTATCTCTATGTGCCCATGCCCCTCACCATAGGGTAAGTTCTTGGGGATAGTGGCAACCTCTTTGGGACACTAGCCCCTAGAATGCATTTGTGCAGACCTGTAAAAGAGGCCCCTTCTGCTGCTCATAGCTTTGTGGGCACTGGCTAAGTATATAGATGACACCTTGGTTCAGATTCTTTAAGGATGTCCCTTGTCCTTTGGAGGGGTACTTATGGGGTCCTGCTAGCATTCTATTTCTTGACCAGAGTGCCAATGACACGAGTGTAGAGTGTATTCAATTTGTGACAATTTGTCAAACCTTAAACTTGTGACTTAAGTACTCTTCTTGTACGTATTCCTATATAAGACATCAATAACATTTACCAAAAAATTGAAGGAATAAGAACTTCTGTATTTTAAAATACCCTTCCTCCTGCCGCTTCACCATGTGCACTGCCCACCTTGCACAACTGCGTGGCTGCCCTGACCTTACTCGATGCCTCATGTCCCTGGGGGGCTTCCTGGACCTGTGTCTGGCCCCTAGCAGGTCATCTGGTCAGTGGCTGTCCACTTGGTCTCCTCATCAGTCATGGAGAGCCTCTGTGGCCTCTGGGCAAAATCAACTCCTTGCCTCTTTCATTGTGATGACAACTCAGCTGTGTGGCACAGTGAACATGTCACTTGTGCAAGTTCCTGCTTTTGCAAGAGCAAATGAAAAGTTGCAGCTCCCTGTGGTAGTGGCGTTTTGAATGATGGCTGCAGATGCATGCAGGGCTGGGAGAGTCTCAAGGTCGTCGGGGAGGTTACATTTTCAGCTGTTGATAAATAACTTTCAACTGCTCTCTTACTCTGGTGCTGTTTCCCTCCTGTCTCTTCCCGGCCTTGGGAGTGAGCCACATGGTCTTTGTCATGTGGCTGGAGTCTCAGATCTCAGGCTATCAAAGGGAAATCAGACTTGGTCTCTGTTTTTTTCTTCTTCCTACCAGAGCTAGACTGCTCTTTTCAGCCCCTGAAAGAGACAGAAGAAAAGATTTACCATACCGAGAACCTCCCTCCATCCTCGCTTGCTTTTCCCAACATGCCTCAGTGTATGCCCACGTTACATGACAGGATCTTCTGCGGCTATTTCAGGAGCCCAGACCGTATCTGATCCGGGAGCAAGAGCGTAATTCAGAGCAGCCCGGCTCCGCTCGGCAAGTCTTGCATGTGAGAGATAAGGTGCCTGGGCTCACCGCACAAGGGCAGCAGTTCTATTTCAGCCGCAGACCGCATTTGAGATGCCAAGAGGAAGAGATGGTGTACTTTTTAAAGAACAGGGTTAGAATTTTCCAAGGGGGTTATGTTTTATCAAAGGTTCACATCAAAAGCTACGATGTGGCTATCAGGAGTATTTCTGTCCTAGCTGTGTTATCAGAACTTGCCAGTGGCAGCGTTTAAAAAATGGAAAGCGGGCAGCTAATGTGGGTCCTGAAGGGTGCAGGTGAGTGAGGGGGAGGCTCAGGGAGGAGAGGAGAGAATGTGGAGTGTGATGGGATACTCTGGGGAAGAGAGGTGCTCGGTGGGCTGGGGAAATAACCAGAGGACAGCAGGTGACCGTCCTGAAAGCGGGCCTGCTGAATGCGTTAAGCTCTGCTCTTCCAAGGGTGTCATTGAGGGTCCGTGGGTAGATCTGTTTGATTGCACACTTTGCTCTGACCCTTCAGAGAAGAGACTGGCTTGGTGTACACAGGGAGCGTACTGTGAGCCACTAGAGCCCTTTGGGAGTCTGACCAAGTGGAGGCTCTGGGCTTCAGGTCTCAAATGGAAAGCTGCCAAGTGTCCAAGGACACAGGCAGAGTGCTTGGGGGAGTGTGGTTTACGGTGGAGGGGAGGCGCCTGGACACAGCGTGGTGAGTGTTCGGGTTCTGACCAGAGCAGGTTTGCAGTGTTTGCTGTAGATGTTCCCCATCTCCTTGGGTTGCCTCTGCCACAGGCTCTGGCCCTCCTGTGCCCCAGCCCCGCCTCTCCTGTGTGCAGGGCACTGCACGCTCTCACCCCCACCTGAGCCTGCTCCCTGCTCGTTGGCAGGCCCTACCCACTGATAGAACAATGGGGCATCTAAAACCAAATGCCCAGGAGAGGGCTTTTAGGGGCTGAGAGCGTTCCCAGGCTGCCCCGTCTGCCTTAAAAGGGACTACAAATACACCCAAAGGTTTCATATATCGCAGGCATTTGGGCCAAAGATCACCAAATGGCTGAGCGGGCCACTTTCTATTTCACAAACTGCTGCCTCCAAATTTTAATGAGTTACTCTGCAAAATCTGGCCAGCTTGGTGGCGTTACCTTCTCATTGTTCAGAGGCAGGGATGCTGGGGGTGAAGCAGTGTGTCCTGAGCCAGGAGTTAGAGACAAGTCTGATTCTGATGTAACTGAGTTTTCACGAGCCCATGGTGCGGGCAGCGGTCCTGCTCGCTGCCTGACGTCCAAGGAGTCCGCTGTCATAGGAAAGTGAGGGCGAGACACGGCACGGCTGTGTGGTTCCCGACATACAAGCCCCTGACCCGTGACGGTTGTTAAGGGTCTTTTGCACTGGTCATTCATTTCCTATTTTGTTATAGGATTTTCAGACTGGTAATTCAGAACCATGACACAGATAGAACTGGTCTTGATTCCAACATAAGACTTGCAGAATCTGGTAGATGTCATTGAAGGCCTGATGGATAACTGGGCATGCATACGACTGGTATGATAGTAGTTGGTTAAAGAACTTCAAAAATGTGATTAGGGGAAGCCGGGATGGCTCAGTGGGTTGAGCGCTCACTTTGCAACACTGGAGACCGAGGATCGAATCCCGGCCCCGGCCCATGCTGAACCATATGCTGAACTGGGAGCTCCCCCAGTTCAGTTCTCTCTCTATCTCTGTCTCTCTCTCTCTCTCTCTCTCATTCTCTCTCTCTCTCTCTGTCAAAAATTAAATAAATAAATGTCATTGGAAAAAAAAATGTGATTAATGTCCTGGGGTGGAGGGAGGGTCCTCTATAAAGGCATGTCTGCACTTAACCCCAGCAAGTACAACATTTTTACAAATGACAGTGAATTAGGAAAATCAAGCCATAAAGAATTTCAGTGAAGACGTAAAAGGCATAATTATCACATTTGCAAGAGGCCCAAGGGTTATCCTGGGAACCACAAAGTATAACAAAGAACTAAGATTCGAGGCTGTCTCTGAAGCCTGCAGAGGAAGGATTTAGGATTTAGTTGGGTAAGTGACATGTCCCACAAGTTCATTACCAAAACCAACTGCATCTGTGAAGAAAGGCGAATGCTGGCTCAGGTGCGGGTTCTCTAGAGAGTGTGAAATCAACTGATTGTGTTAGTGTTAGTACAACTGCCATGGCTGAAGAAGTACATGAATGGAGTGTAGGTGACAGTATGGCCCTCAGACACCTTCCCTCATTTTCTTTTTCCCTTCCCTTCTCCTGCTGTGTCTCTTTCTATCAGCAAGGGAGGATTTTAATGCCCCTTTAAAGATTTCCTCCTCATATCTGATGCCATTCCCTAGCCATGCATTTGCAAATAGGCCGGAACCACCATTGTTGGTTCCTGAACATCTGGCTGTGACAGGAGAACTTATCACCAGTGCAGAATCGGGATCCTGACTGAGAGGAACAAGGGAGAGCTGGGAACTGAGCTGGCTGCTGAAAATGTCAGCTACTCTAAGACTCAAGGCTGTCCAACCTTTTGGCTTCCCTGTGTCTTGTTTGAAGAAGAGAAATTGTGTTGGGCCACACATAAAATACACTAACACTAATGATAGCTGAGCTAAAAAAAACAAAAAAGTTCCAAAAAAGTTTCATAATGTTTTAAGAAAGATTACAAATCTGTATGGGGCCGCATTCAAAACTGTCGTGGGCCGCATGCAGCCCACAGGCTGCAGGTGGGGCAAGCTTGGTCTAGTTCGCTTGGTCTAGTCCTTCGCTATTTTCCGTAGAGCCTGGTACAGTGCTGGGTCAGGGGAGGGCTGATTCATTTTCTAATGGATCCTGTATCGCTTTCCCTCATGGTGTTTGTCCTCTGGCCATGACAGTACTTTCAACCTAAACACGTAGCTAACTGGAGATGCCGGAGTCTTAACTTAACACCTACGAGCAGTCGTCAGCCAGTGACGTGCAGAGGCTGGTGAGTACAGACCAGCTTCCCTGCCTCGTCACGGAGCCATTAAGGGGTGGCTCAGCGCGGTCTCTCGGTGTCCCTGGTGGGATCAAGCCCTTGCTGCACACTGAGGTCCTAAGCTCATGACTGTACTCTGTAGTGGCTTCCTTCCCTCGCTGTCTTCTCTCCTTCCTCCTGCTTCCTGGGACCATTCCCCAAGTACACTCGTGCAGGGCCAGCTTCTGGGGACACCAAATGAAGCTAGAAGCTCAATAACTAGAACTAGTTCGTTGGACGACTAAAATGGCAAGTGTCACCAGAGTAGACAACAAGTTTCATAAGGAACAGTTATTAGGCACCTGTTGTGTACATTCTGCATTGGGCATGTTCACATAAATGAGTGAGCCGTGTTTGTAGTGTATCTGGGAAGGTCAACTACGAGTAAGCACATCCCACCCAGAAAGTTCTCTGGGCTGCCAGGAAATGCATGTCCTCTGTGAATCCTGTGTTCCGCCCTTCATCCTGATTTGTATGTATAAATTTTTTCCTGAGCCTCCAGGGAAAGACCCTTTAGAAAAAGGAACTTTGGGGGATGCTGCTGCTCTGGGTCCCACAGTTAGGTAGCCTTTGGAGGAGAGCCTATGGCAAGAGATAGGCATGGGTTCATTTCCTATCGGAGCCAGCAGATATCCCAGCCTTCAAATCCTGCCACATTGTCCAAAGATGGCCAGACTGTCCCCCAAGATGCCCCTCTGCAGCCAGGAGTGACTCAGAAATCTGCTGTCACCCCATGAATCCCAAACCCTGGCCACTGGGCAAGGCAGGTGGCAGGGACAAGCGAATGGCTGCGGTGGTGACCTCGTCTCCATCCCCAGCCTGGGCACGGAGCACTCCCCAGCCCTTGCTCTGGCAGGCACTTTGCGTTCACAGACAAAGGATGATGCTATCATTCTGTGCAGAGCCTCCCTGTTAACATCTTGCAAGGTTCAATATTAGTGCCTGAACTTTCTCTTGGGATTAATAGAAGGGGAGGCATGTGCCAAATATGGCTCCTCCATGAGCTCGCCGATGCTATAAAAAGAAACTCTGCAAAGGGCAGCCAGAAAAATGTCTGAACCCAAGAAAGAAACATGAATGATGGGGTACTTACTGACATGTGGCCTGGGAGGTAGAGGGAAACCCTAGTGGTATAATCCCCCATCTTCTTGGAGTCTCGCATTTTATGCCCGGAGGCCCTAGTGGTGGTGGGAACAGTACAGAGGGGAGAGACCGGGCTTCAGCTCTGCCTGGTTTGCTGTGTGACCTGGAGCAACTCAGTGTACCTCCCTGAGCTTTACCTTTCAAATGAAGACATTACACTGAGTCATTTTCAAGTCACATTATTTTGCATGATATAAATTCAGACTCAACTCAAAATGATTTATGGCCTACTTTTTTCACTCAACATAAAAATGTGTTATTGACATCTCTGAAAGGAAATGTGTATTCTTAGAATTTACATGATTCACTCTAAATAGAAGAACACCATAGAAGAAGTCCACACTGCTTTTTAGTCTCCAAAATGTTAATAACTGGACATATATGAGAAGGGGTAAAATGTTGGATGCTTTCCATAGTTGTACCCTAAAAGTAGGTCTCTGGGGTGTCTTGTGCAGCTGTCAAACCCCATGCATCCTGAATACCACAGAGCACTCATGACAGGACCCGTGCCCACTGCAGACTCCCCATGAGGACAGACCCTCTGGGGCCTGTGACTTGGGCGCTGACGTGCTGTCTGGAGGGAGGCGAGGGTACCAGCTGGGAGAGCGAGTGCACCATCCCCAGAGAAGGAACCCTGTGTGGCCTCTCCAGGAATTACCGAGAGTGGCAGCTCCTGCTCTAAGGCACGAAGGTGGCAAAGCCTGGGGATTCGGTGCCCACGAGTGAATCACAGAGCATCTGGGGGCAATGAGGGACTGCTTCCCCAGCTTTTCCCTCCAGAATGTGCAGATTGTATGTGCTCTGCAGTTGTGTAGTTCTCCCTTCCATGTGGGACTTCTGCACCCCTGAGTGGGCAGTGCTGGATCTAGGTCTGTATAGCTTGCAGAGTTGTTAATCCTACATCTTGCAAAAAAGGGTGGCTGCAAGCCTGCCTCATGCCCATGTGCACACCCACATGGACACTTGTACACACATATGCCTGTGTGTGCATGTGTCTGTATTCGCTCCATTTTTGAATAAAATCAGAGGCCGGCTTTGTGCCCAGGCCTTTAAGAGGAGCTATGTAAAAATTATTTTTAACTCATTCTAGCCTTATATTTGGCATTAGTCCAGGCTGTGTTTTTCTTAATTTCAACAGACCTGGATTTTTGAACTGTGGTAAAATACATCTAAAGTAACATCTTAACCAATTGTCAGTGTCTGGCTCAGTAGCACTAAGTACATTCACATTGTTGTACAACCATTGCTGCCACCATCCATCTCCAGAACTCCTTTCATCTTGCAAAATGGAAACTCTGTCCCTAATATGTAACAACTGCCCATTCCCTTCCCCCGCAGCCCCTGGCAATTACCACGCTACGTTCTGTTTCTATGAATTCGACTACTCCAGGCACCTCGTGCAAGTAGAACCATACAGTGTTTGCCTTTTTGTGACTGGTTTACTTCACTTAGCAGAATGTCCCTGAAGTTCATCCATGTTGCGTGTGTCAGAATTTTCTCCCTTTAAAAGGCTGAATAATATTCCACGGTAGGACTATACAGTAGACTCTCCGTTCACCTGAACTCAAGCAACTAGCAAAATCCCAAGCAACTGGCAAAATTGAGAGTGTCAGTTGTTTGAGTTCTGGTTATGGAGAGTTCACTTACATTTATCCAGCACCTACCAACCCCCACGGGTGCTGGTTAACAGAGTTCACTGTACCACATTTTTTTTTTATCCCAGACTGTAATTTTCACAGTTGATTGAGAAGTGTATTATTTGTTGTTAATATATATCCTACAGCCTCCCATATGTGAAATAAGAATTTTATTTAATTCTGTGGTGACTGTGGGAAGAAATTGGTTTCTCACTGCGGAAGCTTTGTCAAGTCACTTACCTTGATGGATTTACAGATTGTGACCTGGCTCGCACACTTGCCTTGGCCCATGAGTGTGATTGAAATAGTAATGCTGTGGTCAGACTTGCTCAGAACTCACTTCTCCCCTCTGCTGTGAGCCTGGGGGTCATTGGAGTATCCTGAGATTTTGGAGGACTGAGTCCCAGCCCCTGCCTGTAGAAGGCTCTGCTCATAGCTTGTGAGGAAACAATCTTGGCTGACTTGAAATAGGTGATTAATATGGTTTATTGAGTTATGTTGCTTTTAATGGAAAGTGTGTACATTCAGCTGTATTCTAATGTGATACTGAGTGTAACGTTGGACATCCTAGCCAGTCTTGTTCTAGCCCCCAGCACCTTCTTACCATTCAGTCCTTACCTCTCGTCACCCACGTTAAAGGCGACATCAGATGAAACGGCTGAGGAAAGGTGACTTTCTTGCAATCTACTGAGACCTCCTCATAGTAACCTGCTCATTGACATTCTTCACATCTCTCAGTGGTGGAAGGGGTGGGAACATGGACACGTGCCTGACAATGTTCTTTCAAGTTCTGTACACATTTGTAAACATGTGTTCTGGAGTGTTTCATTCTGAATATTTGTTGATGTTGACTGCACAGACTCTATTGACATATGCAGTATTAAATAGGCTCTTGGTACTGGATGGACTATAACGGTGGTGGCTCCTCTATTTAAATGCAACACAGCTTTGGCAAATATTTACTATATGTCCCACAACTATGTCTCTTAATATAATCACTGTGACATCCCTCTGGAAGCTGAATGTGGATTTGTGAACGTCAGGTGGCTGGAAAGACTTGGGGAACCCCTTGGAGTGTCTTCCTCCCACTAGTAGCAGTCACCCCCCACACCAAGTAGCACCAAGGCTGAGAGCTGGCACCTGCCAGGGGAGAGTGTGCTGTCTGCCCGTCGTTGGCTCTGCCAGCCCTCAAATCTTAATTCTGCGCATATAAATCACCAGCGTCTTGTTCGTATGCAGACTGTGACTCCGGAGGCCTGGAGTAGCACTGAAGTTCTGCATTTCTAACACAGGTGATGCTGGGCACAGACCGCTCTGCACAGCAAGACTCCAGGGAGCCTCAGGTGTAAAAGGAGCAGGGCCAAGGCTCCATGAGGCATCTAGGGTGTAAAATGTCTGGCGGCGCTGGCTCTCAGAGTAAACCCAGGGCAGCCCCACTTCTCTGGGTGGTGCAAGTGCAGGGTGCCCCCCTCCTCTGCCCAGGACTGGCACTTTCTTAAATGTTGAACCCTGAATGCCTCACTCTCCTGACCCTGGTCACAGCCCAGGAAGGAGGCTTTGGATCCTGGGGATTTGAGGCATGCTGGGCTGTTTTGACCTGAGGCACCCAGGAGGCCAGTGCATGGGGAACCTGCCCATTTGACCAGAGACGCTGGGGACTTCCTGCTCCCTGTGCTGACTCTGGAGGGAGAGCCAGGCCCATCCAGTGACCCCTGCTGAACTGGGTCATGAAAGGATACCCCACAGCTCCTTGGCTGCTGGGGTGGTGCAATGTTTTAGAAAGTGCTCTGGAGTGACTTACTCTGAATACTTTGTGATGTGTTGTGTGCCATGCCCCTGGGGCAGCAGCTGAGGGGACAAGGAGTGCATCAGCTGTAGGGTCATGACTTGAACACAAGCAGTCCTCTCACTTGCTGTGTCTTAACCCATCGCTCACACGAAGTGGGACTGAGGGAGCATCCTCAGCGCAAGCTGTTGTCGCTCCATGTTTTTCCCTCGGTGCTTTTCGTGAGTGATTACGCTCTCGCCAACACGCTAGCAGAGTGAGGAGACTGCAGAGCCTCCCACTGCCGGCCCTCCCTTCTTCCCTTCCCTACTTCCTCTCTTCTCTGTGCACGTCTCTACCTTACATCAAATTGTCAGAGGCAAGAAGATAGGCCCTAGTGGTTATCTGGCACATGCCCAAGCCCCCTGCAGGCGGGGGCTTTCTGGGCGCTCAAGCTGGGAGGAGGCCTTATAGGGCGGGGGTCAGTGCAGGCTGCCCTCTCCTGTCCCCTGCACAGCTCTCCCGAGGTTGCTGGGAGGTGCAGGTGGGGGTGCCCGGGTGGGGGTGCCCCGGTGCAGGTGGGGGTGCCCGGGTGGGTCTCTACCCACTCTTACAGACCTGTGGAAACTAGAAGGCTCCTCACACAGGGCATCTCCATGCCTGGATGCTCGTGCCTGACTTGCAAAATGCTGAGAAGACAATCACAACACACTGTCACCAAGGCCATTGGGAAGTTAATGGTTTTCTATGGGCCTTTCTACAGGTTAATAGAACCTGTGAAAAACCGCCACTGCTGTGAAAGGTGCTTCGTGGCCCGGGCTGGCAGAGCCTCCCAGCCGCTGCTCACCGGTGCCGTGGGCCTTCCTGTCTGCTCACAGCTACTCTGTGACGTGCCCCTGACTTACCCACCCTCCTCCGTGACCATCCCGCTCCCAAGGCTCTGAGCTCCCATGACTATGTACACACACGCAAGCACACTGCCCATGTGTGTGTGTGTGGATGTGAGCCCATTCAAGTGTGTGCCCACACAGAGAGGGGCAAGACAGAGATGGAATGAATTGGGGATGGAATAACCCTGTGAAGCTGTCTGTCTTCCTTTCTTTTTTATTTTATTTTATTTATTTATTTATTTGTTTGTTTGTTTGTTTTAAGAGAAGGTGAGAGAGAGAAAGAGGAGGGCCCAGAGCAGTCTCCATAGTTGTACATCATTATTTGTGACATAATTTCATTCCAAACAGGTGAGATGTGGGGTCATGCGGGGTGGGAACTGAATTGGGGTCCTCCCACATGGGAGGCGAAAACCTTTGCCACCATCCCAGCAGTTACGGGTTAAGCCACAGTTCAGCTTATGCTGTATGCTGGGCCCAGGGGCAGGAATTGAACCCCCGACCTCACGATTGCGAGGCAAGTGCTCAATTGTGAGCTATCCTGGCATCCCCAAAGCTGTCTTGTTTAGAACACCCGATGCAGAGCTCTTGTGTGCTCACTCATCGCTCTCAGTGCTTTCGTCCTGGGCCTGGTTTCAGGGGCTGTTTGTGAATACTTAATACTGTTAAAATTAACAGCTAGAATTGCACATTTTGGGTACATGATATATTTGTCTCAGGAATTCTTCCTTTTTCGTAGCTTTTAAATTTATTGAAGCCAAGAGAAAAAGGCGAGACCATGCCCATTACACAGAATAAGAAACTAGGCTTCATGGGCACACCATGGTTTCCCCTTTTCCAGAAGGTCGTGGATTATACAGAAGCGTCTGCTCTTCTTTCGCTTCTCTAGCTCCCAGTTTTCTCCCATACCTTTGATGAGGGGGGGACCCTGTCGGTGCAGAGCAGCCCTGCCCAGCACAGCACAGTGTCCTGCGGTGGTAGAAATCCTGCACCCCGACTCTCCAACGTGGTGGCACTTACCACGGGGGGCTGCTGAGCACTTGAAATGTATAGCTCATGTGACTGAGGGTATGGATTTTCAATTTTACTTAAATTTAAGGCATTTTCGTGTAGAGAGCCACACGTGGCTTGTGGCTGCCGTATTGGCCAGCACAGGCCTGGAGCACGGGGAGGAATGTGCAGGTAGGCAGGGCAGGCTTCGTGGACTGGGCAGCCAGCTCTCCTTGGCACCCTTCCTCGGGGACACCGGCCTCGGAGCGAGTCAGGAGGGTGGAGAGGTGAGGTGCCGCCGATGCCTGGGGGTGTTGATGGCCGTGGATGCATCAGCAATGGCCGGTCCTGTGAGAGAAGCCTTCCATTTGGGGCAGAGCCTCCCCTGAGGGGCTGGAGAAAAATATTTTCCCATTAAAACGCAGGAGATTCTTCCCGACATGATTAGAATCGCACATGTGTGTGGTGCAATCCAGAAAACAAGCAATGACATTTAGTTAAGACACTCCCCTCAAAAGGCAGAGGTGACGGCGTGCCCACTGCATTACTGACTCTGTAGAAGGGGGTCCATGTGATAAATTCATGCTTGCATCCAGGCTCTTCCAGGAAAACAGGAAATCTTATCTCGGCAGACCAATGTGGAGTCTCCTTCTAGCAGAAAATGGAATTGGTGTGGCTTGGCGTGTTGCCCTTTTGTCATAGATGTCAAAAAATGGATGGGCAAGGTCACTGTCCTGCTGTGCTCCGTGGTTCACATCTGGGACCTAAAGGATCTCACTGTGCTTTCCCTGGGCCTGCGAAGCACATTAGCCCCACTGGAGAGCTTTAGAAAAGCTCACTGAGGCCCAGGCTCCAACCCAGGCCACTTCGACCAGAATCTCTAGGTGCAGCCTAAGAACTGGCATCTTTTCCACAGCTGCCCAGGAGCTTGGGAGTATCCCATGCCCCCAGGGTGGGGCAGCCCTGCTTTAGGGGTTTTGTCTGTGTTCCCCCAGCCGTCTTATTTGTATGTGATTTTTTTTATAAATAAGCTGCCTAGGGTCCATTATAAATAGACTGGTAAACCTTAAATGAAAGTCAACATCCTGTTCAATAGAGAAAACACAACCTTATCTTCAGCATATGTAGAAGCATAGCTTTTCTTAAACGTGAGTTCAAATGATAAATCTGAGCAGAATTCCTGCAAAATGTCAACTGACGGCATTATTTCAGATTCATTTCCTTTCCTCCCACTCCCTTTAATAGTTCTTTTGACTGAAAAGTCTTATTGCTGCAGGAAAAATGCTGCTATCCTCTCCTAAATGGGGAGTAAGTAAAATGTGTGAGAGTAAGGAGGACCATGAGCAACTGCCATCCGGGAGCAACATGGGGAAGGGAGTCAAGGCAGGCCGATAGGCAGCCCAGGTAGCCCGTGGGGTTCTGTGTTTGCACTGGAGAGCAAAGCATCAGCCCTGTTCTCTGGGGAAGGCTCTGATGCTTCTGGAATGTCACCCTTGTCCTCCCCTCAAAAGGTAGTAAAATATGCACACTCGCTGATTGGGAACAAATGTCAAAGTGTCCAGCACGACGGAAGGCTCCGATTTCCGCGCTGTGAGGCGCGTGGCGGGGCTCATGAATCCTTCATGGCTGGCCTATATTTAGGGGCTTTGTTTCTGAGCACAGTAAAAGGTTCTGCAGAGATGGAGTTCTCCTAATGCCCTGTCCTCTGCCAGGACCAGTGCCTATTTAAAGCACATCTTATCTTTCTAATGTACAGGGATTCTGCTGACCAGGGGAAACCGCCCTGGGCCTGACATGAAGTTATAAGAGCTCTGCCCAAGAGAGTGTTTATGAATTTATGCAAAAGTATGTGATAATCATTGTCCACTGTGTGCTAGGCACAGTGGTGAATTGCACAGGGCCCTGTCCCCTGAGCTTCTATTGTAGTGGGGGGAGACTGACAACAGATAAGAAAAACAAATAATCGAGGAAATTGCAGGCTGTGGTAATTGCTGTGAAAGAAATAAGCAGGGTGGTGTGACATGTTTTAAGCACAGAAGTGGCATGACCTGATTTGTGTTTTAAAAGATCATGCTGGCTGATGGGTGGGAGGGTGGATTGTTGGAAATGAACACGACACCCATTATGAGGCCATTTGAGTGTTCCATGGGAGAGATGGTGATGGTAATAGAGAGGGAGGCAAGAGGGCAGGTGTGTGAGACATTTGAGAAGACAGTAGAACTTGCTGATGATTTGGGCAGGACAGCAGCAAGAAAAGAAAGAAAATCCCCAAACACGTGGCTCATGAAGTGGGCTGTTGTACCATTTCCCCGGTTTGGGGAGGAAATACCGAGTATTGTGTCGTCTAAATGATCTCTGCACGGATGTCACCTAAGTGGAGGCGTGCCTGGAGTTCAGGCGAGAGGCCATACCTGGAGATCAGCGTTTCTGAGACCCAAGCTGATAGATGGCACTTAAAGCTAGAGCTGACCTGGAAAGACAGCTCAGATCGGGAATGAGCCCTCTGGCCCTTCGCTGTTTGGAATCCTGTAGAAGGGGGACCAGTGCAGATGGTGGCCACCGAGAAAGAAGGAAAAACGAGCAGGCATCCTGGAAACCAGGAGAGGAGAGCGTTTCAGTAAAGAGGGAGTGAACTCAAGGTCAGAGTAGCATTCGTGGAATGGCCGGTAGCATGGAGCCTAGAGCGACCTGGACGAGCAGTCTTAGAAGGAGGTTAGAAGGTGGGAAATGGATTGAATGAGTCAGAGTATCGGAGTCAGTGACTAAGGTGAGAAAGTATAGTTTATATGTTTGCAGGTTTTTCTATGAAAATTGAGCGCAGAAATGGACTGGCAGCTAGACATAGAATGCTGAACAAGGAAGGGGTTTGTTTTTAGGATAAGAGTTATTTTTGGATGGAGGTTCTATAGCATATTTGTTTTCTGATGGAAATAATGGGCTAGAAAGGGAGATGTGATGTTTCAGGAGCAGAAAGTCAAATGAAAGGGGTAAAGCTGTCCAAAATCCAGGAGGGGATGGGACTCAGGACACATGTCTAGTGACCTTCCTTCTAGGGCAGCAGAGACATCGCCACTATAACAGCAGGTGAGAGAGAATGTGGGCATGGACTAGGAGCCCCAGGGATTTGGTGGAGGAAAATGAGAGCCTGATTGCTCCTGTTATGTTCTGAATATAAAGCAAAGGGATGAGCTGACAGAGAGGATGCATTTGAGGACAAAGAAGGAAGTGTGAAGCCAGAGCAGGGCGCCAATTTACATAGGAAATGTCATCAGCTCACCCAGCTTTCTGGGTGTCCCTGAGTTTTGATGGCCTATTTGAGGTAAACCTGCTAACCCAAGTGTGTCATCTCTGGCTACATAGGTGGTTCAGGTATGGCCCAGAGTAGGTGGATAATAGGGTTTAACTGCAGTCTGAAGTTTTTCCACTTGGGAGGGGCAAGGAAGTGAGGGTATTTGAAAGGGAGTAATTCGGAGGACGGACCACGGGACCCAGGGGCAACAAGGGCAGTATAGAAAGGAATATGATGGATAGTGCAATTGTAGCTTTGGGGGTTCGGGGGTAAGTGGCCTGGGCAGTTGGGATGGGGCAATCAGAAAGGAAGGATGTTTGAAACCAAGATGTCGTGACATCATTCACAACACGAGTCTAGGCTTAGGCAGGACAGACAACATGAACAGTGAAAGTAGTAAGATCAATAAAGTGAGAGGTCAGGGCTCTGGATAGTCATCTTTAGGGATGTGATGTCCCTATGATTATGATGGGAGTAGAGATGAAGAAGCTGGAAGTTGGAGAAGAAGGAAGAGGAAAATTGTTTGGCAGCGGAAGTGGGGAGCATTGATGGAGATTAAGACGACCTGGAATGCTTGAGTTCTCTCACGGCTTAGGCCTGGAGCCAGTGTTCTACTTAGTGCTATGGACACTTCTTGAAGAACAACATGTCCCCAAGTTTGAGGACTCCCAGCTGCCTCAACCAACCCACAGTGCTGGAGAAAGTGTAACATGCTGCCAGTGCCAAGCACAGGACATTTCATGAGGCTGTGTCCACTGCTGAGGGGACACATCCATGCTGCATGGTGCACTCACATGGGGACATTAGGGGACATGAGGACTGCCCAGCTCTGCCACTGCATCTCTGTATCAGTTTGGACATGTGATGCCACTTTGATTTACTCATGTGTGATATGAGCAAGTAAAGCAACTTCTAGATCTATATCCATTCTTTCTTTAGGTTTCCATGATTTTCCACATCTGCATCTGATCTGAGGTCCCTTTCCATTAAATCTTGAGAAAAACTAGCAAGCCTTAGTTTGTTTACATGGATAAAGGACACCATCAGTCTATGGATATTGATAAACTACATGGCTATTGTCACAAACCTATCCAAGCATGTTCACCTTGCCAACTTCAACTCTTTGAGCCTATAATATTCCTGTGGGAAAGGGACATGTATCTCGGTGCTGAGCAGCATCTGCCCACACTGTCTTGCTTCCTGCGACCTTAGAGGTGTTCTCAAGCCTGCCAGGGACCTTACCGTGAGGAGCGCCCTGCCAGCTGTGGTCGCCCAGTCTCAGGGCTGTGTGCATGTGTAGGGGGTGGCCCACCATCCTTGTTCTCGCTCACTACCTGGGAGAGTCCAGCTCTCCCTGTCTTGTCTGCTAGTTGGGGGTTCACACTAGGGGCCAAGTCCTGTGCACAGAGGTACATCCAAACAACATTGCATTCCTGTGTGATGTAGAACTGCCAGACAGACCTGACTCCCCAAAGTGGAAGGGTTTGGCATGTGGCTCAGCGGTAACAGTACCCGGATTGGAGACAGAGGCCTGAGGCAGCCCTGCACAGGGCTCATAGCTCAATGACTTTAGTGCGGCCCTTTCTTCTTGGAGAAGGGAGTGGAGGGGAACTAAGAAGCCAGGCAGCACTATCCAAGTGCCAGGAGAGGGCTCGTCTTTCTCCCACGTAGCATCTGCTGAGACCCCACACAAGGGGTTGTGTCAGCCTGGGAGATGGCTGCTCAGATGAGCACATGGTTTAGTTTGCACACTGAACTCTTTCCCCATCCTTTGTGCATATGTGCACATACACGGGCACACACATGCACACATGTAGACACAATCATTCCTGGCAAATGCTGACATTAATAACCCACAGTCCTGGAAATTAGAACAACTGGACTGACACACTCATCTTTGTGATTCCTGTGCCTAGCGCAGGGCCTGGCATTAGGCAGATCACATGTGCCCACATTCGTTCATTCATTTGTTTACTGCTGATTCAAGTGTTAGTGATGTGAAAAACACATAGTCCCAGACATGTGGGGACGTGCAGTCTAGTAGAGATGAACACACACACACTGACTGTAATACAAGTGTAGTAAGTGACCTAAGTAAGCTACCTATCTGCAAAATACCATGAGAATTCAAAATAGGATGAATTTCTCCGAGAGGGGCATTCTGGGAAGGCTTCAGAGGGAGGTGTCATGAGTGTGCCTGTGATTTCAGAGGCTGGGAAGGGGCCAGGTCCCAGCAGGGGGGCTGCCAGGGCACTTCGGGGAATCTGTTGCCTGTTGCAATGCTTCTTGGCCAGGATGTCTTCGAGGAACTTGAGGGAGAAGCCCAGGAAGAAGGGAGCCTCTGTGTGGACCCTGCACAGGTTCGTGTGGCTGAACATGTCCGCAGTGTGTGCCATCGCTGATCTCTTCAGGGATGGGAGCCCCTAGATTTGCCCAGTCTTCACTCTAATTGTTGTAGGTGCTCAATGAACATGGTCCTGAAACATTCAGAAATAGCTTGAGATTTCACCCTTAATTAATACGTCATTAATATCAAACTCGGCACCAATTTCTTCTTTAAGGTTCATTGTTAGTACATTTCTGGTTTTGCACTGGAAGCCAGAAAGCCACCTGCTGTCTCTGTGAACATTTCTAGGTGCTGACCGCATGTATGTAACGGGTATGGGGAACGGGTGGCCCTGCAAACTGTCTGCGAAGGAAGAAAACTCCAACTTGTCCTCTGTAGCCATTGCCCATTTCTGTGTTGTAAATACCCCACAGAGGCCAGTGTCAGGGTAATAACGATGTAACCTCTGGCTTATGAAATTCCTGAATTTGCCATGTGGCTCTGGGACCCTGCACACATTGGCCCTGGCCCATAAGCAGGTGGGAGGAGGGGCAGGAAGAAGTAAAAGCATGCACTAAGGGTAGCAAAGTTTCCTCTTCCTGATATGTTGGGGTCTCTCACAGCACTGTACTTTCCATCAACAGTTGTTAATTTGTTAATTTAAAATTTTTTTTCACTGAGTGGATGTGGCCAATTTACCTCCCTATAACCAAGTTTCAATGTCCCTTTAAAATAGAGCAACTTTTGAAAATTAAAAAAATATACAAATAGTTTTCAAATTTCTGCATGATGGAGATTATTGCTTTATAAAGGAATTTGCCATGTAGCTTTTAAATACCGAGTAATGTTGGGGTGTTAAAATAATTCAATTTTGTAAATCCTTAACTTACTTTTTCTTTAAAAATTCCTGCTATATAGAGCAATGCTTCTTAGTTTGGGGTCCACGAGTTCCTGGAAGGATCCACTGGGGTGAGAGTTTAGGGCTTTGTGAATGCTTGAGTTAGAACACACTAGCTTTTCCTGTAAAATCACGGGTGGCTTTCAACAGATGTCTATTACTTAAACGTTAATGGCCTCTTGTCACGTGTCACCAGGCCCTATGTCATGCACATCCTAAATGCATGGTGCTCAGTGCCGTGGGCCCAGAGAGGTGTTTCTGTTGAAAGCACACTTAGAGTTGGTGCAAACTCACTTTGTGCACTGGTCACCTTTACCTGTCAGGGAAATGGGGCTGGCGCTAGGAAACAGGTGGGATGTGGGCTTCGAGAGGAAGGCTCTGCAGGTTTTTGTTGATGGCAGTGACAATGATGCCAACACTAATGCTTTAGCTATGTGGTGAAGAGAACCGAGAGAAACAGAAAGCAATTAGAAGCACATCGTCTCCCTTTGCCACACACGAGACGCTCTGCCTGTTTGTGAGTTTCTCGGTGGTATTGTGCATGTTCAGTTCACCAGGGCTGTAAGAGACCACCCTCCAGGACAGTAGTTGCCATTGTTAGGGTGGGGGGGGGGGAAGGAGGGTCCCTCCAAAGGTAGATCTCAGTCTCCAGGCTAACTGGGAACCAAGACCTTTCCACCTGGCCTTCCCAAGGTCTGTAGGGCTTTCTGCTGGAGTAGAAGGACTGTGTGTGGCTGTCCCCATCCCATTGCCTGAAAGGGCAGGGCCAGGCAGGGTGGGGGCACTACCCCTTCAGTCATGCCCACGAACACAGGGATACCCCAGACCCACACAGGTCTCCGTCAGCTTCATTCAGGCACATTGGTGTAGGGCCCGGGTGTCAGCAGTGGTGGGAGCTGCTGCTAAGGACCCCAGGGAGGCCAGGGAGGGCACCAGGAGCCTTCAGGCCCCTGCAAGGAACACTCAACCACTGTGGTAAGTGTTGGGGGCCATTGAGGTTGACGGCCATGCATGGGGGCCTTACTGTTTCTGGCGTCAGAGTTAGTACTTCTCACCTCTTGGGGGTTCTCTAAATCCCAAGAACCTAGTTCCACCACTCTCAACACCAGCGATGCTGCTCCCAAGACGTGGGGGTCAGGGTTTTACTTATACATTAGTTATATTCGGCAGCACATGAGGCTTCACGTCCATGTGACTCTTCAGGATTTTGAAATGTGTTCCTTATAATTCTCCAGAACAGGATCGACAGATATTGTTTGTTTACATTATAGAGGTAAGAAAACTGAGGCTCTGAGTTTATGGAATTGGCTAAGGTCAGAGCTCTATCCTTAACCCACAGTCCAGCCCACCAGCAGCCAAGGAGAAATAGTAAGTTAATAATAGCGACAGCCATGATCATAGCAGCAACAGTTGACTCTCTTTTAGTGCCTATTGAAACTGTGCTCAGTCCTTCATGTGGCTTTTCTTTCTTTATCCCCCAACAACCTATGACATATGTTAGGTACTGTTACTTTTCCCGTTTCCAAGGTCACACAGTGAGTCAGTCACCCATAACCAGGAAACTGGGGAGCCAGGGTCTGAGCCATCTCCCCCTGGCCTTACTGACCACATCGAACAGGTCCTATGTAGTCCGGGCAAGCCCCTCACTGGGGCGCTGGCATGACTTCTGCAGTGGGGCTGGGAGCGAGCTCCAGAAAGTGACATGGCAGGGATCGGGCTGGTGTGGGCCTGGCCACCAGGGACCTCTCCCTGTCCTTTCCACTCAGATCATAATTTGGTGGTTGGGTCTGAGGGAATTCTAATTGAAAGATGGATTTTTTAATGAACTTTTATGAATGCAGCAATCTGCCTGGTTGCTGAATTGTCATTTTTTGCAAATAAAGAAAATGGTTTGGTTTATTTTCCAGCACAGTGAAAGTCACTCAAGTTAATTAAACTGTCTGAGGAGATTTTCTACTTGTCTTACTCAACATGGGCCCAGGAGCTTGCCTCACATGACCTATTAGCCACAGCGGCAGCTGGAGTGTAGCTTTCTTTTTGAAGTCGGGGCAGCTTTTGTGTCATCTACTTTGGAAGTTCCCAGTGTTGTCGCCAGTGGCACCAAGCAAGGCATAGCGTGATGTGCCTACACAATGTGATTTCAGGTTATGCAGAAGGCCCCCAAGTTCATGGGGGTCTCTCCACTGCTCCTGGGCCCAGTAGCCAGAGCGTGGTGGAGGGCAGTGTTTACTTCCCAACAGTTTAGAACTTCATTGTAACTAGATTTTAAAACCTAACACAGAGCACCCTGAGAACATTAAAATGCAAAACGGCTAAAGAACATATTAGCTAAATTTGGCAATCCATTAAAAGAAGCACCTTTCATGAGCAGATAAGAGTTTGTCTCTGTGATACAAAGACTGATTTAATAGTAAAATATCGATCGGTGTCATACATCACAGAGGTGAGTTTCCATGGAGAAAACACTATATAAAAAATATTTTGTATTGATAGAAGGGTATCCCCCAAAGTCAAAAATACATTCTCTCTCTGACAGCAACAATCAACAATAGAGATGACCAGGAAATTCACAGGCCCATAAAAGTCACATTCATGACAAAGAATGACCACCATTACCATTTTTATTCAACATACTTTGTTCAAAGGTCCTGGTAAATAGGATAAATAGGTCAATAGGATAAATATTATATATAGGATAAATGTTATTATTTGCAGATAATATACACAGAAAACCTGAATATGAATCTACTGATATGAATGTATTGATAATCTCCTAAAAGTAGTAAGAAAGTTTGAAGTAGATACTAGATAAATATGCAGAAATCAACAACTTTCTCCATTATTAATAATGATCAGCTAGAAGATACACTGAATCTTTATTTGGGTAATAACAATAAAGAAAGTAGTAATAAAATAAGTAGGATTGACTTGCACAGTGCACAACCTTGAAAAAGAAGCATCAACATGTATCTAACTATATATTAAAATATTTTAACAATGTTCTGGCGTAGAAGATAAAAACTTGCATTTAGATCATCTTTCAAATTTAAGAATCTGTAAGATTTATTTTTAGATTTACCTGAAGTTCGAATTTTATTTTGAAGAACAACAATGAAGGGATATTTTTTCTACTCTATACTAACATGTGTCTCACATCTTATTAAAGTTGCCACATTAAACTAGATGGATGAGTGGTAAACAGTAGATAGCCCGAAAGTGACATTTGGTCAGGAACCTAATCTTCAACAAAGGAAACAGCTTTAGCAGAAGGGAAGAATTTTTAGCAAAGTGTGTGGGAAAATTGGCAAATTACTTGGAAAGACTCAAATAAAATTTCCACCTCACCCCACATACGGGAGCTGTCCATAAAGTATCCAGCCATACAATATGAAAAATAGAGTCATTTATGGTTGGAAAAATCCAGACAGCCCTCGTAAATAGCAGTGCCCCCCCACCCACAGTTTTACTTTCTGTAGTTTCAGTTATCATGATGCAATCTCATGCTGTCCCGCTCAGTCCTGCCCTTTAAATCATGCCTTTGTCCATACTCGCTGCCTGTTAGTGACTTAGTAGCCATCTCAGTTATCAGGTGGACTGTTACGGTATCACAGAGCTGGTGTTCAAGAGACCCTTCTTTTACTTATAATGGCCCCAATGTGCAGAGTAGTGATGCAGGCACTTTGGATACGCTGAAGAGAAGCAGTCAAGTGCTTCTTTTAAGTAAAAAGATAATATGTATGTATGCACAGGCAATCCTCACTTAATGACCAAGGCCCATTCCTATGATTAGGTCATTAAGTGAATTGGTTGATAAGCAAAGAGCTTAAAGGTCATGTCTTGTGGTGTGTTGTGGTGCCATAAGGTATATATTTTTCAATCAATACCACTTGATACCACCGTTGTAAATGACATGTATAATCTTGTATGATTGCGAACCCATCACATAGTGAACATTAACTGTCTGCAGGAACCACACACAGACTGAGAAAGGGGAATCCCTGTGCTGGAGAACTGGTCCTAAGTCTGCGTGTTAAGTGAGCAGTGGCTGTACAGGGAAAAACATAGTATATGTAGGGTTCGGTTCTGTGCTGGGTTTCAGGCATCCACTGGGGGTCTTGGGACATACTCTCTATGGATAGGGGAGACTATAGTACAGTCCTCCTTGTTCTCTCACTGCTCTGTACACCAAGAGATCCACTTGCAGATGGGCGAGTGTAAGACATCTGCATCTCTAGCTTCTTTCTTGCTGGCTTTACAGCGGGTGAAGTGAATGCGCCCAGAGGTTCGTTTTGATGAGCAATTGCTATGAATCTCAGGTGTTGGTGATTAAATGATAATAAGTCTGAGCTTGCCTCAGGTGCAAATCCTGCACTTGATTAAAAACAGAGATAAAGGAAGCCCTGATGTTTTTAGTACTTAGCAAAGAACTTTGTTTTTCCACTATGCATTACCAAGTAGAGAACTAAATGTAAAATGCAAAACTATAACACACATGGAACATTACATAGGAGAAAATTTAGATGCTCTTGGGTTTAGCAATAACTTTTTAGATATAATACCCAAAACAAAAGACAACAAACAAACAAAAACAAACCATCATCCTCAAAAGAAAGAAATAAGTTGGACTTCATTAAAATGACAAACTTCACCTTTTAGAAGGACACTGTTAAGATTAAAAAAAGACAAGCCTGGTAAGAAAATCTTTGCAAAACACAACTCCAATGAAGGACAGTATCCAAAACACGTAAAATTGTGCACGATATTGTTGGAGATTGCTGGGGAGTGTTGGAGATGGTTGCATCTGGCAGGGTGAGAAATGGGACTGAGAGCACGTGGCCATCAAAGCAAGTGGCCTTCGTATCAAGCAGGCCTGAGCAGGTGGAATACTGTCACCCATACTGTGGCAATCCAGACAAGGGTCCTGTCCCCAAAGGGCACAGAGGTCCAAAGGCGGGCCCTGCAGCACACTTGTTAACCCTCCCGTCCTCTACTTGTATCTCCGTCCTGATGCAGAATTCTGGGCACCATATGGGATCTTTAGGGGCTGTGAGTTGGGCACAAATAACAATGCAAGGTGAGGGTTCATCTTCCTTCCTGTGGAAGAACCTACCGAGTATCAGCTGGGGTGTGGACTGGCACGGGACAGTGGTGTATATAGAACACTACCGTAAGGGCTGTGGTCATCCCTCAGCTGGCAGGTGAGCTGGGACAGGGGTATTTCCTGGGCGGAAGTGAATAGGAGAGATTGGAAAAGGAAGGACCACACAGTCAAAGAAACATGATTGTAATGGCGCAAGCAGGTCACCTCCTAAGGACCAGGTGAGGAAGAAGTGATGGGTAGAAGAAACATTGGAGGAGACAGTCCTCCTGACTTGGAAACCAGCTGTGTGTGGGCGGGGTCAAGTGTGGGGAGGCCAATGGTTGTAGATCTTCTGCTCCACACCTGTGTGGGTGCTGCTGCCATTTATGTAATAAGGAGAGCATGGCAGTGAGGCTGGTGTTTAAAGCTGAGAGATCTGCAGGGAGTGGATTCCAAACATTTAATTGAAGTCAATTTAGTTAAAAAAAAAAAAAAAAAAGAGAGAGAGAGAGATTTTAGTAGCAGATACAGTAATTTTCTGGGAGCATTTTTTGAGCTAAAGCATTTTTTCTCCTACAGTACCGTGTGTTAAAAGAACTCTACAGAGAAAGAACAGTGTTTAGCTCAGAGTTTAGAATCACAGATACCATAGTCCTTAGATGGAGAAGATGTTTCAGCCAGAGAGGAGAGGTTTGGTCAGCCTGGCTCCTTCTGTCTGTCTTATCTGGCCTGGCTTGTCAGGAGAGTGTCACGTGCCACGTACCTAAAGTTCTGGTGTCAGTGACATCATGCTCAAGACTAATGGCTTGCTTATGTTCTTGCTTCTCTGACAGTTTCTCTCATTTGGGAGCCTTCCACATGACTATAATGTAAATACTATATGAGGGAGGACCAAAATA
Source organism: Craseonycteris thonglongyai (assembly GCA_004027555.1). Classification (NCBI taxonomy): domain Eukaryota; kingdom Metazoa; phylum Chordata; class Mammalia; order Chiroptera; family Craseonycteridae; genus Craseonycteris; species Craseonycteris thonglongyai. The sequence goes on along the minus strand of PVKE010002488.1, from coordinate 25,574 downwards.
ACCCCTGGAATTTATTTGTTAAAAAATTGTGTATTTATTTTTACATGTTTAAACTTTAGTCACCTACAAAATATTCTCCATTTGACACAATACATGTATCAAGATGCTTTCTCCACTACTCAAACAATGTTTGAACTCATCAGTTTTGATGTCTTTTAGTACTTCTGTTTTTTGTTTCATCTCTTCCATATTGGCAAAATGATTCCCTTTGAGTACTTTTTTTTATTCGGGAAAACAAAACTAAAGTTGCTCAGGGTGAGAGATTTGGTGAATGGGGGTTGGTGAGGCAGGGGAGTCAAGACATTTTTGGTCAAAAACTACTGAACACTCAGCGCAGTGTGGGCAGGTGCATTGTCATGCTGCACGTTGGTTGTGTAAATGACCCATCATGAAATGGGCAAACACTTTGAAAGAGTCTCCAAAAACAATTCACTGAAGTTGAATGCAGCCTCTCACAGCAATGCCAGCCGCTACACGGATGCAGAGGGGTTTCTAGAGCACTCCCCTAATATTAGGGGGAAACCTGTACTACAAGGGACCTGCCCTCCAGAAAATAGTTCTGTTTTTTTTTTTTTTGGTTCCCCCCTTATACTGCATACACTCTATATAGTATAAAACCATTTTGATTGGCTGCCAAGAGGAATTAAGTTACTATACTGGGATTTGAGGGTTTTGAAAATAAATGAAAAAATGCAGTTGTCACCTTCACAAGAGACCATCTTTATAGGGGATTAAAAAACCTTGCAGAGAAATCAAATGCCCAGGTCCTTGGACATTAATTCCCTCCCTTGGAAGGCCTTCAGGAATCCCATCCATGTGTCAGCAAGAAGTGCTCAATCATTCTTATTTATTTTGCCATCTGTCATCTTGATGATATGTAGGGATTTCGTTTAGTGATCTGAATCCAGAGATCATCTGTCAGAGTCAGGAGCCAGGAGATGAGCTCGGGTGGCTGCTTTTGGTCAGTTCCCTGCCTTCCTGCAACTGATCAATGGCACACCCCTCCTGCCTCCCCCCAAGACAAGTAAAATGCAGGCTCAGGGCCTTATCGATTTTCTGGAACAACAGATGCATCTTTAGGGCTCTATTGTATCTCAGAAGTGGCCTTCTGACCCAATCCAGGTCTGTAAATCAGCTGACAAAATGTCTTGCCACTGATGGTTTGGGCATGAGCCCTTATGCTGTGGTGAGAACATCCTTGGGGATCAGATATAACCCCTCTTCATTCAGGGACTCTCCTGAACATTAAATTGGAAGATGTTTTTTTAAAGGGAATGGCAGGACCCCAGCCCTTGACCCATTGTTGGATATGTCCAGCTCAGAAACTATAGTGTAGCCCAAGTTGTGACAGTGCCCCCAGTGACTGGCAGTGCTGCTCGGCCCTGCCGAGATGAGGGTGACCATTTCCACCAGCTGGAGTCCAAGCCCACGGCCACAGAGCTTTTACTCTCTGTCCTTGTCTCTGTGTCCAGTGGGTAAGTTCAAGCTCACCAGGCCATTCACAGTATGTGACAAGGAACCAGTCATCATGAGCACTTTGAGGGCAAGTTTGTCTATGTCCCTGAACACAGCCTAGTGCCTGACAATCAACTCCTGTTGACACAATGAGGGAATAGGTAGGTAGCCTTGGTTGCCACCACCAGTCACCTTAGAAAGTCAAGCATGGTTGATGCACTGGCTTCAGAACTTTCCATTTCCTTCTCCAGAAAACTGCTCTGCTGTGGTTGAGCATGAGGGGCTCTGAGGATGGTGCAGAATTCTCCCAGGCTCCTAACAGGCCCCTGACAGGTGCACTAACCAGCTACCCAAATGGAAAGAGGAGTCCAGAGGGTCATAGCACCGGTCTTCTCTACCATCGTCTGATTTGTTGCAGCACCTTTGTCAGGAAACACTGACTCTGGGCAGGTCCACGGGTTAATTACGTGTTGCCAGTCTTTCACGTTATTCATTTTGCACTCAGCTCTTCTTGGCTTTGCAATTGCTCCACATCTGCATCTAAGGGAGAAGGCACCACCTCCTGGCTGGCTCTCCTGATAGCTCTCGTATGTGTTTCAGAAACCGCTGAGGCTCTCCATTCTCACAGATGTGGAGAAAGAATGTATTGCTCTTCATGGTCACTGTGATAGCCCGGGTTCCCCAGGAAGCAGAGCCTGATCGAAGATGCAGGAGGTTTACCTGGGAGGTGATCCCAGAAGCATTTGCGGCCCGTGGGGGAGTGAGATGGGGAGGAAGGAAATCAGTACAAAGCATGTTATGAGTAGGTTGCACTTGTGGGGATCAGTCCCGCTGGGGAGCTCTGGGACACTGTAGGGGAGGAGACGGAGGTTTTTAACCTCCAGCTCTGTCATTGGCAGCGGCTGCTCTGGGAGGCATTGACCTTCTGGCTCTTGTGGTCTGCCCCACTGTTCCACCTCCAGGATGAGAGAAAGCCCTTGGGTGGAGAGTCTCAGGTGCATCCCTGGGGACTGAAAGAGCTCAAGTGTGCGACTGTGACACTGACACTCAGGTTCTGAGGACCTTGAAAGAAAATTCTAAGGGGCTTTGGCTCCGATGCCTGCTCACTCAGTGGATGGGGCAAGCTGCCCATGTGAGACTCGGTCCTTCTCTCTGTAGAACAGTTAAGGCACATACTCGTATGGTGGTTACAAGACTAGCAAATGCATTTAAAGAGCTTACCATGGGGCTTGGCTGAGAAAATACAAAGGTATTTTAGCCATTGACGGTATTGTTATCATGCTTGTCTTTTGCTACTTACTTTAAAGTGAAATTCGTTCAATACAGTGTGATTTTCAAAATGTGCAGTTACTAGGAGATGGGCCTTGGGTGTCTTGCCTTAAGCTTAGTGAGCTAGGAAAAGTCAGTTCACCTCTCTGGGCCTCTTGTCTCATTTGGAAAGTCTGGATTAGACGAGAGGCTCTAATTGATGATTCTGCAAAACAGTTGCAATTAGAAAGCAGTACTTCATTGCCTTTTGTTTTCTTCCCCAACCCATTTCTACACAACTTAGTGGCCTTGCCTTTGGAAACACATTTACATCCTTGGAAACACAGCTGCCAGAATTTTGCTTTTTTTAAAGGAAAATAATGATGCCCAGTATGAGGTGCACTATCTAATTAGGGATTGCCTGTCGAGTTGTCTGAGAGGTGGGGAAGTCCTTAGCTCTAGACTTGGTTCTCTGGCTTTGTCAGACACCTATCTTATTTAACTCCCAAGTCCCTGCTCACAGAGATTCCATAACATTCCATAGATGCCGTATTCTGTATCCTAACACTCAGCTAGGGAGAGGATTCTGTGTGCTGCTGATCTTGAAGAAGGGAAAACTCCCAAGGATGTTTGACTCACCTGAGTTCCCTGAGTTCCTAAGTTTAACCCAAGAGCTGCATTCCTTGTTCAGGAATATTCAGGTCCTAGGAGACCTATTTTTCCTGGCTTTGGGGCTTGTTGCTCTCCTGGAAGGCTTCAAAGCAGCCCAACCCAGCTTAGTAAAGTAAGAAACGCCCATAGAAGGCAGCAAATGCATATCAACTACCCTTTGTAATAAAAAGCCTCTGAAAATACTTTGGATTCTTCACAGGAACATTATAAATACTCAGTTTCCCCATTTCCCTCTGTATGCGTGGACTTTTAGAATTTCTGTGGCTGTGCTTTCACTGAAGGAGCCATCACTGTGGACATGTCCAGGGCGGTGTAAGTGGGGGCTTGGGAGTCAGATATGAATGAGAAATGGGTCCTGCCTGCGAGGAGTTGTCAGTGCAGAGGAGGAAACATATCTGAGGCGGTGCTCGCAGAAAAAGGGGTTCCATCGCTGCATCCTGGCTGTCATTGTGCACAGAGTACGTGGAAAGCAATATTTAGGTTATGACAAGTAACAGTTATTGAGCAATTCCTGTGTGTGGACGCCAGTTCTAGTACTTTCCCAGCATCCGTGCTTAGCTTTATACCACTGTATGAAGTATAGCAGGCAATAGCCACAACTTTATAATAGGGGAGGCAATTGAGGCCCAGCGTTGTCCAGCTGCTCAGTGGTTGCATCAGAATGAGAACCCTGGAGGCCTGGCATGAGATCGTACTGCTATCCCATCCTGGCAACATCAGAAGAATCTGACAGCATTGGAGAGGAGCGCCTGACAGGGCTGGGTCTGAGCCAGGGGGCTTCAAGGGTCAGGAACATTTAGGCTGACTTCCATTTGTTAGATGAGTGCCTGGGGAAACAGTGTTCCTATCAGTGCATAAAGGGGGCACAGGGTGAGACCCTAATGGGTAACTCTGAGATGGGGGGCACAGCGTGAATCTGAGTTGGGATAAGTGCAGTTAGATGTTGGTGGGATCACTGGGGAGAATGTCACAGGGGTAGGGGACACCCTGTAGAAGTCAGGAGAGTTCAGGTTAGCATTTCACTCCACCCGAGAGAAGGTCACGTGGGTGACCTTCCCACATGACCCTTGGCTCTAGAGTGGGTGCTAGAGCCTCCTCATTTGACCCCTGCCCTCAGGGTTCTCTTTTGATCTCTAGATCTAGCTGACACCTCCTCCTGGAGAGCGTAGGATCTTCCCATCACCATCCCCCAGACCTAGTCCTCCTCCTGGGTTCCTACTCGCTGTGTGTGCAGCCCAGCCCCTCACCCTGCTGAAGGCAGACGTCTCCCTTATACCCCATGTCAATTCATTGATGAACATGCTGGCTGTGTCTCCTCAGCAGCTCTGGAATACAGCCACTCCACCTCCACAGGAGTGTCCTGTACTTCTCTCTCCAGGACTGTGCTGTAGCCTGCATCACTTCTGTCCCCTCCAGAGTGATCTTTCTACAAATTTAACCTGATCATGCATCCACTTCTTTAAAATGCGTAAGTGACTTGCCATTATTCCAGGGGCAAATGTCAACACTTGTAGCCGGGCTCACCTGGCCCGCCAGCCTGGGTGCTCTGCCTCCCTCTCCACCTCACCTCCTCTCACCCTCCTCGACTTTTCTCTACTCCCCAACCTCACTCTCCTTATTCACTTGCATGAACACCATGCTGGCTTCGCTCCCACCCCCGGCTTCTTGAGCATCTTTATCTTCCCGGACAGTTTTTCCTCTCCTTATTCCTCATCACTGCTATTCTTCTTACCTCCCTTCATAGGCAGGGGAATCACAACCCTCCTTCACAAGCTCTGAGAGCCCAGGGAGCATCTTCCTGGTACTCATCACAGTTGAAACTTTATATCCATTAGTGAAATTAAATCATCAATTACTAGACAGTAATATTTCTGTCCCCAGTACCTAATAAATGAGAGGCACATGACAGGTGCTCAACAATTGTTGAAAGAATGAGTGAATGAATAAATGAGTGAGTGAATGAATGAATGAATGAAGCCCACCCACCAGCCAGCCTGCCACAGACAGTCTCACTTGCTTTCCCATTGAGATTGCTCTTCTGAAGACAGAACCCATACTTCCCGAAATGTTTTGGGCAATGAGAACATCTGCTAAGACTTTCCTCTAGCCCCTGACTTCCTGGGAGCTTGACAATCTCAGAAAGGATCCCTGGGCAGAGTGTGAGGACACCTCAAACATGTGGCTCCGTCAGTCCCAGGCTCGGTAACTGTGTGCACTGAATTGAACTGCAGGACGTGTGACCCAGTGTGAAGACCAATTAGGAACTGGGAAGTGTGCTGAGTGACAGAATGTGCCATGGCGTTGCTGCAGTCTTGGCCTCCCAGAGGCACTGCTGCCCGGTGTGGCCTTCTGGCTGGGCTCACGTGATGGCACACCTGTCCCCACTGCAGGGATCGAGGCTGCATAGCAATCTGTTACCTGCTTATGCTTAGCTTATTTTCTTGTAATTAATGACTGCTGAGGCCAGGTGAATCAGGGCCAGTGATCAGTCCTGATTCATTGGTCAAACTGTTCCACCAAACTGTTCTAGAAGGCACCTGCATTCTGTCACCATTAGGTAAGTTCACTTCCCCATGCAGAGGAGGTTGACATTTAACAAGTAATAACTCCTTGGCAGATTTTTGACTGAGCTTGGCTTTCTAAAGCCGTGGGAAAGGGGACCAGAAAACAAAGAGTTCTTTGCAATTGAAACAAATGGAAAAGAAATTCTAGAGGCAGCCAGCATAGGACGCTGGACACAGAATTTGGCTAACACATTTCAGCGGCATATGGGGTTGTGGAGTCATGTGTGTGTGTATATATTTCAACCAAACCTAAATTTAGGGTTTGGAATATTTGGCAAGACCTTCAAGGTAGGTGGCATTTTTACCAGCTGTACCACTCTGGTTTTCTTGCCTCTGAGGTTAAATGATGTCCCACATGCCTAAAGGAGCTGCCTCCTGTGAACAGGAGAGAAGCCAGCTGTCTATGCGGCCAGTGGGCCGGCCAAGTGTCCTGGGCCTGAGCATACGGGCCACTGTGATGGCAGCTCTGAGAATGGGCTGCCTCTGTTCATAGCCCAACTTCTCATGCCAGGCCAGGTCAGGTCCACACTGCAAGAGCTGGTTCTGGCTTTATTCTGGGGTCACATTGGGAGGCAAATTCCCAGAGTATCATAGAGAGCTGAGGACAAATTAAGTGATAAGCTTAAAGATCGAAGAGAGAGGCTTCCTGGGGACAGAGGTTCTGGGTGAAGTTTAAGGGTCAGCTGAAAATAAAGTGGCATTAACATAGTGAAAGACTTAAAAATAGAATTACCTTATGGTCTGGCAATTCTCCGTCTGAGTATTTATCCAAAAGAAATGAAAGCAGGATCTCAAAGAGATATTTGCATATTCTCGTTCATAGCAGAATTATGCACAGTAGTGAAAAAGTGGAAGCAATCTAAGTAAGTGCCCACTGATAAATAAATGGATAAATGAAATGTGGTGTATACATACAATGGGACATTATCCAACCGTAAAGAGGAAGAAAATTCTGAGATATGCTATATAACATGGATGAACCTCCGAGAGTACTAGGCTGAGTAAAGTAAGCCAAAAAGGCCAGTACTGTATTCCACTAATATGAGGTACCTGCAGTAGTCCAGTTTAGAGACAGAAGGTAGAATGGTGGAGCTGGGGGAAGGAGTTTGGGAAATTGTGTTTCATGGATACGGAGTTTCAGTTGGGCAATGAGAGTTCTGCAGATGGATAACACAATACACTTAACATGTCAGTATATTGTTGTACTACTGGACTGTCCACTTTAAAATGGTTAAGATGGTAAGCTTTATGTTATGTGTATAAAAATTAAAACAAACCCTTTAAAAAATATGGGAAGATACTCAGTCTCATCAATTCTAAGCGAAAGTGCAAATTAATGCTACACTGGACAGCATTTTTCCTGTTTTATAGTGGCAGACATGAAAAAGTTCGATAATTCATGTGTTGGCATAGGAGTCAGGGCCTCTCATACATTGTTGGTGGCAGCAAAAATTGGTTCAAACCCTTTGGATGTCTTTTTTGTTTCTAACAGAGTTTAAAAACGTTCATTGCTTTTACCAATCATTTTCTCCTTGGTGAATTTATCCAATAAACACGAACTTGTCCAGGTGCCCAAAGAAATGTGCTTAAGAATGCTACACATCAAATGACTGAAAGCGTTCTAGATGCCCTTCCCTAGGGAGGGCACTGGGTGGATAGGTCACTCTTTTATACCAGGCAGTAGATGAAGCTGCTGTACCCATGCCAAGAGATTTCCAAGATATGTTAAATGAATAGAGCAGCACAAAGACCATTGTGCTTAATTAGCTGCCACTGGGTAAAAAGACATGAAGCTATATTTATGCCTACATGCTTATCTATGCATAAGAATTTTCATGCCAGGGCCCAAGCCTGTGACATTCCTTCTTACATCTTAGACAATTACTTTTCACAAGCTTGAATTACCTATTCTAAACAAGTAGATGTATATCTGATACAACCATCCAAAACCGCATACGCGTTTTCAGAGTTGGCTGTGAAAATTATGGTCTGAGTTCTGCGGTCTAGCTGCCTAGCGGCCCCTCTGGTTTACAGCTCTGAGGACCAACAACGGAGATTCACTGACTTCCAGAAAACGCCCTGTTCCAAATATCACCCACATTTCTAGAATCACTCAGCCTGAAACCTTAACAATAGGAGAGACATGTGGTAACTGTGGCTCAGGACTTTTTATTTTTTTAAATATCCGTCTCTGTCATTTATAACTTCATCTTCACTTATTTATTTATTCAGTTTGCTTTCCTCTTAAAACTTCTCTGATGAGTCTCGTAGTGATGAAAGAGAAGTTTTCATTGTGAAGGAAAACTAAGAGGAGAGAGAAGTAATTTGGAGAGGATACAGACACTTGGGGATATGCAGCAGGGTTCACGCTAAGGGGCCCTCGGGCCCTCAAGGGGGCATCGGCTAGGTGCTCACCAGGGAGGGAGAGGGGAGGCCTCAGAAGGTAGCAGGTGGGCCAGGCTGGTGAGGGGCCCTTCGCCATAGATATGCTCTTTTCCTTAAAAGTAGCCTCCCCCAACCTACTTCAGGAGAGAGTGCCCCCCAGAAGAGAGAACGTTCCTTCCAGCAGAAAGAGCAATCACTTCCTTCAGGAGTGAGGGCACACACCCCAGAGCAGTGGAGCATGCACCCTGTGCCCTTCCCCATACCTGGCTGCTGTCCACATGTGGGGTTAGCCCATGTGGGTGAGACATCGATGGCCCTGTTACCTGTGAGGGGTCCTGTGTAGGCAGGTGCAAGGGATGGAGCATTGGACAGGGGTAGGGGGTGGAGTGGAGTGGAAATTGGATGAAGGAAGTGCCAGGTGGAGGAAGTGGCTGTTCCCACCCAGTGCCAGGCCCTAGAGTCACTCCCCACCCCCCATGATGAACCCAGTGCTTAGCATGACCTTGATCCTGGAGAGAGGTTCTCTGACTGGGCCATGACACTCACTGAAGAAACAGGTTTTATAAGGACCAAACCCAATCATAATCATGCTCCTAAATTATAAGAATTAAAAAAAAAATCAGATCATGGGGACAAGGTGTGGCTCATGTGTGATTGAATTGGAAGAGAAAACCTGGGTTTCATTGTCCCTGCCCTGCCCCCTAAGACCTGCAGATCAATCAAGAATGTGCTAGTGCATTGGGAGCCTGGGAATTCGAATACATCAGACCCCTGGTCCCATGGGCTCAGATGCAGCCATGGTCAAATTGTGTCTTTACGGGGACTCCTGCCTGTTTGGACGGTCACTGGAGGTACAGACACTGGCATCTGTCAAACCTGGAATCGAGTTCTGGCTCCAAGTTCTTGAACACAGTTATTTCAATGCCTAAACCTCAATATTGTGTATCTATAAAGTAGGGGTAATAATAATACCTTCTTTACAGAACTTTGGAAGATCCATTAAGTAAATGTGGAGCAGTAACCATTTCCTTAAAGTTTTTTCTCTGGCATCTCCCATCGCCAAGTGCTCAGAACACAGGAGGTGCTAAATAGATTTCTCTTGGATTGAACTAAGTGTCCTGCAGTGTGATAGAAGGTCTCAGAGGCTGGAGGCCTCAGAGCCATTCCATTGGGAAGCCTCCTGGTTCTCTCCCAGGAGCACGGGGAGGGCTCTGTTTTCTCACCACTTTCATTCTCTCTCTTTTCCTTTCATAGTTCATTGTTTTCATTCTCACCATTCCTTTTTCCCACCATCCTTTGACTAAATCTGATTGGTTGCTCCTGTATCAGCATTAGTGCTTCTGAATAATAAAAACAAAAACAACAATAGCACGTTACAATTTCCAAAGCCTATCTTTTGCCTGACTTGATAGATGAGAAACCAAGGCTCAGAAAACATACAACTCACTTGCATTCCCCAAACGACTATATTTACTCATATGTTGGACCCAGGGCTTTCCAGAGACCCAAATCCAGCTTGTTGTACAATTTAACACCAGTATAAGTAGACAGCAAGAAATGTCATATTTAATCAACCATCGGCCCTAAAACCAAGCCGGTCATGGAGTTGAGAGATGAAGACAAAGCTCTGTACCCCAGATGGACTGCCTGGTGAATTTATAGAAGCTGAAGCTACTGAGTTCTAGAAATATTTGCTGACCCCTAAAATCTTGCTGCTGCTTCGATATCATGAAGCACTGTTCCAAACTTTCTTAGAATGGTGGCTCTTTGTGGTTAGCTCTGCTGCAATCTTGTCAAATTCCCTAAGAGTTTTGTTTAGTTTGTTTGGTTTTCCCAGTGAGGCTATATATGTGGGATGTTTCTTTCTTCAAATTTGGGCAGACAGCGATAGCCCTGTCTGCATGTTTATGTCACCACATCCTAAACAGACCCTTGTCCAGACTGAGGAGGATGGGGAGGTGTCTCCAAGGGAGACTTTCCCATGTGAAGCATGAGGACAGTTAGCATGTCTTGGGTAACATGACTGTTACTCACTCTGGTTTTTGTCCTGCAGTTGCAGCTGCATTCACGGGATGTTGGACAGTACTCAGTGCCCTCTCTCGGGGCCAGGCAGAGCCCAGGGCTGGGCCCCTAGTCCCAGCTCTGCTTCCTACTCACCTCAGGACTGGTTGCGCCCCCTCATTCCTGACTTGAGCACTTCAAGGACTGGGCCCAGAAGTTAGGAAGGGGCTCTTTGAACAGGAAAATAAAGCAAAAATGGAGCAATTCTTTGTCAGAGAACTTCATGGGCTGGGTTCTCCAGATAAAGAGAGAGTTCTCAGTATGAGGAGGGCAGAGCCACTCCACCCACTAACCACCTTCTAGGGGAAAACACACCTAGGACCCTCGACTCTTTCTTCCAGGTGCCACCAGGAGATGCTGCTTTTCCTAGAATTCTCCTATCCAATGTCCCTGTGGATGAGCCTGATTAGGAAATTGGCCAGATGACCTTTTAGCCTGGGTACCAGTGGGCAGGAGTATTTTAATTAAACTGCCCTCATCGGGATCAGAGCAGAAAGCTAAGTGCTTTCTAGTTGTTGTTGTTGTTGTTTTGTTTTTTTCTCTAAACTCAGAAAAATGGAAAATGTAAGTGGCTCTTAGAATTCCTGTGGAAGGGCCATGGTCTTGCACAATCTATACATTCAAGACTCCTGCTTCCTGTAATTTCTTGCAACCAAAGAGCATCGTGCCATGATGAGGTGGAGAATGACAAGGCTCTCAGTCCTGTTCACAGGGCTAATAAGTACAGCACAGGCCCCCTTCTCTGTTTGATTGACCCTCTTGGCTCCATGACATTTCTATTTTTTTTCTCAGTGTTTGTGGGTTTTCATGTTTCAGAATCCTGAGGTAAGAATACTGGTTTTAATGGCAAGGATTTTATTTTATTTGATTTTAATTGAATTTAATTGCAATTGCAGAAGAAAGCATCATATTACTCAAGAAAATTAAGTAAACACCATAGTAATATAGCCAACAAGGGCTCATAGCCTTTATTTTTTGGTTTATAATTTACATTTACGGTACTGAAATTTAGTGGATACTATTGTAAATATTTACATATTTCTCTTTTTTATGGAATTTCCCCATGATTTATTTGTTTTTAATGACTTCAAGGACCTGTGGAAGCAAAGTAAAAGTAGAGGGTTTCTATCAGTCAGGAACCATTAGTCAGAGGCCCCAAGGTGTTTATCAGTGGAATTGTAACTATTCTTGAGATAATAGTGACCCTGAGCATCTGTGTGTCCTGAAATGTGTTTTGAACATGGAAAAAATTAAATTATATTCAGAAGTGTTCATGCTGAGTACCTTCTAGCATGTGGTTTTATAATTGACAGCCATATGTTACCATGCAGTAGGCACCTCTCTGGAATGCCCCATTCCCATTACCATGCTGAATAGCATCGGTAAATGTTGCCCCGATTTCTCTCTCAATCCAACACTAGATCCTGGAGGCTTTGAGTAAAAGAAACTAGAAAATTTAAAACTTTTGTTTTTCAAAAACTGAGATACCAACTGGGAGAAGAGATCTGTAAAACCTGTAACCAATATAGAACTAGTATCTGGACTATATAAAGATCATCTACAAATCATTAAGACAACAAACAACCTGACTGATGAATTAGCCAAAAGATAAAAATAGGTGTTTCAGGTCAAAGAAAATCCAATTTGTGAATAAACAGGGAAGCATGCTCCATTTCATAAATAATCAGGAAAGTGAACTCAATCCACAATAAGATACCTTTTTACATTAACTGGTTTGGCAAAAATTTAAAAGTCTGCTGTCATCAAGTGGATGTTAGAATGTGGACCATTGTGAACTTCTATATACCGGTACTGTTGGTGGGATCATAAATTAGCACAATCACTTTGAATGACATTTGGAATTATCTTATGAAGTTGAACATTTCCATGACCTGTTATAGCCTATCACTTCCACTTCTCCCCAGGAGAAACTAGTCCATGGGCACTAGAATATGTGCATGTGTTTAGGGATGCTCATAGCAAAATTATTTTTGTTTGTTTGTTTGTTTGTTTGTTTGTTTGTTTAAGGAGGATGGCATTCCTAATCTTTCCAGTAATGTTTTGTGTTTCGGATTGCTGATATCTGACTATAAGCATAGAATTATTTCTGAACCTTGAGTTGCCAGTGAGGCTGAAGGTAGCTTTCAGAATTAAACGGTTAGTTCCAGTCTCTTCACCATGATAACAGGAATCAGCTCCTGGTGACCAGGTGGCCAGCTGGATGGGGGAGCATTACAGGTGTGAGAGTTTTGTTGGCCTTCTGCATGATTCTCATTCCTGTCCCACTGAGTGGGTCACACAAGCAGTTGCCATCCCAGATCACATCTCTGACATCTCGGTCATGATGACATGACTCGGACTTGATGACATGGGACATGGTCTACTGTGTGTACTTTGGAAAACACACATGATATAGTGATGCTTTTTTTTTTTTTTTAAAGGAGAGACTGAGAAAGAAAATCACACAGTGTTAATGTTGCGTAGTTACTTACAGATGATCATAGTGCCTGGTATGGAATTGGTCCTCCAAAATGTTTATCAAATGAATAAACCATGCTATATAATAGTCATGCATCTACTAGTACTCCTTCCACCCGCATTTACTGGCCTTTTTCTGCACTTTGAGGACCAGGTTGAGGATAAAATAACAGAGTAGTCTGAAAATGTGAAGCGCTTGTGGAATGTAAGGGGTGGGCGGGTGAGGGAGTGGGGAAGAAGAAGAGAAGCTGGGAGTTTCTTAGGAAAAACAGACAGATGAGAAAATAGGAACGCCACAAGGGGTCAGGAGTCTGAGTTAGGGACGCACCTGTCACGTCGCCTGCCTACTCATACACCACCCCTGAGAGAACAGTCCAGCCCTCCTCTCCCCAGAATACTTAAATGCAGCTGACACTCTGGGGGTGTGCTACAGGGACCCCTGTTCTGCCTGCCCCTGAGGGTCCTCAGAGGAGACCCAGTGTGTGGGGAAATGCTCTTGTGGGCATGCATGCTGTGCACAGGGCTCTTGCTGCTGTTCCCTTGGCTTGGCTTGCTGCATTCCACGTTAAAACAGCTCATACTCCTTCTGGGTGGGACTCGGCAGCCTCCCGGGGGCCTGGAATGTAGATCTGTGGACAGAGAGAGGGCCAGGGGTTGCTGATCTTCCTTTTGATGGGCACCAGCCTGCGTCTCTCAGCCTTGGCCCAGCAGGCGCTCCGTGAGGAGCAGAGATGCAGCCTGTGTTATCTGAGTGTTCAGACTTGGGGCCACCCCTCTGCAGTCTCTCCCACTCAAATCAGCCATGCTTGGAACACTGCACATGTAACCCTTACCAGGAAGGGAGCAGTATCTCCTTCCAGAAGTCAAGTGGGGAGTCCTGCAGGAGGGAAGCGCTCCTGCAGTACCAGGCTCAGTCCACCAGGGGTTCAGAACCAGCCCAGAAAGCCTTAGGAACCCGAATTTGTAGATAGCTCCACCAGGATGCCTGGGCTCGTCCAAACTCGTTACCTTCCAAGTGACAGAACTGTCTGGGAAATAAATTTCTTATTAAAATATACGTGAAATCTCCCCAGCATCCCTCATTAGTCCATCAGAGGGAGATCTGGAAGAAGGAAATCCTGCCCAGTTTTAGCTCCTTCATGGGTATTTGGGCAGGTGGGGGAAGCAGGACTGTTTCTTGGCTCTGAACCTGAATCTGGCTTCGTGCTCTTGGTCAGTTTCCAGTGCACACGCCTTGGGTAACAGCTTTTCTCAGGCCTTGGGTTTAGCCTGGACCAGAAAGAGCTAGAACCGCTGGTCAGCTCTGGGCCACAGTATTGGGAGGGATTAAAAGAAGCAGTGCTTGCTCTGGTCATCTCTGGGTGCCCAGGGGCTCGCCTTCCCCAACCAGTGTGCATGTTACATTTCAGTGAGATGCCCTGTTCCCTTGGAGACCTGAGAGCAAAGATTGAGCCCCCGAGACAGATTCTGTTCAAGTGATTTATTAGTGGGGTGTTCTCGGAAAAGGGGAGTGAGAAAAGCAGGGTCAGGTCGGAGAAGGAGTCAGCAAAGATGTGTTCTCAGCTTCTGACTGGCCTCAGCCCATGGAGAGTGGCTGGCACCATGAAGTTGTTCCGCCCTGAGCCAGGGGACTGGCTGCACACCACTCCTGAAGTGAGCACTTCATCTTCCAGACGTCTCAGGTGAGGCAGCAGGCATTGGCCAAGAACAGCTCTCAGGAGGAGACTGCTGTCTGGACCATGAGCAGACAACATTCACGGCCCTGGGTGGTGGATGCATCAGCCCAGTGAAGGGCATCTAGGTGGGCACTACAGGGGCACAGGGTCGCCCTGCTGTCCTCTTGACTTCACATAAGACTGGGCCTAAATCGACAAGTGTGTGTCACCTTTAAGAGGGGCACCATTCATTTGTCTATGAGAAGTTCGCTTTCCTTTCCGATCCATTGTACCTTAGCAGGTTTAGACGGGTTTCATAGAGGGATGGGAGGGAGCTGGATACGTAAGCTAGCACATAGCTGGTCAGATATTAGCGCCATACCCGCATACAGCCCCTCCAGCCATGGAGGTAGCCACTCAGCTGTTCAGCCAGACTTGTTAAAGACTAAGGCATAGAAAGAGCCGATTTCGTTCATTTTGTGGCAGTATAGGTTCCCCAGGAAAGGCAAGGCTGGCCAAACCGTGTGTGCTGCATACCTTTTGGCGTAGAAGGTGATACCAAGACGTGACTCCCTTGTATACGCCTAGTCTTGCCCTTGACCATTACTTGTGTTGCTCGCCTTTTCTCACGCACTTGTCTTTCTGTTACTTGGAAATGGTCACCAAAAATGCAGCCTTTTCCACTCCCAAACCCCAGTTGTCGTTTTCTTCCACACTGAGATCGTGTTATCCATTCCCTCCACTACACCCCAGAGTTGAGGCTGGGCCTTCTGTTGTCACCTGAGTCTGTTCCGGCTCCCAGCAAACCAAAATATAACCACAAATTCTATTCAGTTGGGTTGTTTGGATCTGAGCTTCCTGTAAAAACAAGATTTTTAAAAATGATGTGACAGGAGAACAGAGCAATGTCTGGAACACGTTCAAGACCAGTGAAAACACTGGGAAGAGACCTTCTCCCTGCCGCCTCAGTTCAGACAAGTCGGACGTGCCCCCGGGACTCCCCTGGCTCCCATCAGCTGGCACCGGGAATGGAAACTTTGGCCGCAGGCAGTTGTCTTTGCGGCTTCTGCACTCCCTGCCTCACTGACACCGTCTCAGAGCGAGTCCAGTCTCGCCTGATTCCATACAAGACGCCAGCCCTCTCATCTGCATGCAGCAGGGACCGCAGGCAGGCCGGGATGTTAATACCCCACGTGCTGAGCAGAAAGGCCCCCCGGGAACTGATGGGCTGCTGAGTGATGTGTGCGACTCATTTGGGACCCTGTCATTTGAAGGTGAAGTAGGGAATGCTATGCCCATCCCCAGGGGTGTGGGCAACAAGCTGCGGCCCACTGCCCACCCTCTAGCCTGCACTCAGGCGGTCTGGATCCCATCTCTGTGGTGATTTAGGGCAGGATTCCTTTGGAATGATCAAGGGAATGTTTGTGGAAGAAGCCGTGTTTGTGTGGGGCCTGGGTTAGCCTGGGTTCCCAGAAGCTGAGCCTGGCATGAGTATTCATGTGAGAGTGATTTTGAAAGTGCTCCCTGGAAAGAGTGGTAGGAGAGCAAGCAGGCGGAGGGGAAGGGGCAGGGAGGGGCAGGGTGCAGGACCCTGCACGGGAGCCTGGGTGCTGGCTATTGGCCATGAAAGTGCCCTGGAGCTGGCATGAGGGAAATGGCAAAGGGATCTGAGGGGAGGCTGGTGGAGCACAGACAGGGCTGCTTCACTTCTCTTCTAGCAGCTTCTAGAGGAGTTCACAGGAGCCGTCACTGTACCAGGCCACTTTTTCCCTGATGTCTAAACCTTGCTCTGTCTTCATTTGGGATCTTTTGAGAGTTGTGATAGCAGCTCTTTCCACCTTACCCTTGTGGGTCCCAACACACAAAGCAGACAGGGGGCACATCCCATGGCCATAACATGAGCAAATGATAAAATGGGGCCCTGGAGCACTGACAGAATTGCTGCAGATGCTTTCCATTGGATGCATGTCAGGTAAAGGACAATCCAAGCCAACTCCCAGCTCGTTCTTAGCAAGATGTAAGATGCAATAGACTATCCCAGAACGTAAATAACGGGAGAACTCCCAGCCAGTCCCGTTTTGGGTGGAAGGAGCCAGGAAACGTTCCTGCAATGGAGCAGAATCCCAGACTGCGTGCTCTAGTGGTATGTACCTCCTGCCAGAGGCTCATCAGGAAGACTGGCCCGTTTTAGTCTCGGGTCCCATTCTGGGTTCTAATGTGCCACGAAAGTCAATGCAATCCCACATGCTCTTTTAGATTCTGGGTGAAGTCTTTTCTATTGGAAAACCAAATCTGGGCTTTGCATAAGCAGGTGTTTGATCTCTCTGAGCCTGGGGGGAAATGTGAATGAAGCCCTGACTAATGTTGATTCCTAAGAGGCTACTGTGCTGTAGAAGAAAGGGCACTTGACTTAGAAGACCTGGCCCCAGGATTGCACTTGCTTTGTGAACTGGGCCTCAGTTTTCCCCTCTGTAAAGCACAGAGCTGTCCAAGTAGCCACGGGGATCAGAAAGATCATATCAGGGAAACACATCAGTAGCTATGACTTGTTTCCACTGGAGAGCTTGGCTGTTTGTTGAAGGAGAAACACATTGAAGAGTACCCACCTCATTAGAACATAGAATGACTCAATTTCTTCCCCCTCCACACCTTTGTCTCTGCTTCCTCTGTACCTGAAATGCCTCCTCAGCAGCTCTGTAAACCCTCCCTTCTTCAAGACTCTGCTCAAGTCTGTCTTACCCCATGCTGTCTGTACCCACTGCTTTGGCTCAGGCTCATACTTGTCTTCCTGACTCCAAATACCACTCACCATCTGATTCACATGAACAGATATAGATTAGTTATAAATGTAGTTATAAATATAATTATGCCAGGTAGAGGTAAGTAGTGGCAGATTGCATTTCCCAAAATGGCCACAGCAATAACTCCAGGACCACTTGCTCTTTCAGAATCTTGTCTTTTTCTTACCAAAAATCAAGAGATAGTCTACTTCCTCTCTCCCTTGAGACTGACCAGACCTTTTTAATTACCCCAAATAACAGAGAAGATAGTGGAATTCCCTGCATGAATTCCAGACGAGGTCAGAAAAGGTCATACACCATCATCCTGGCACTCTTAATGTTCCTGGCATCTTTGAGAGACCATGTGAGAAGTCCTCACGCTGAAGACTGGGAGGAAAGGCCATATGGAGAAATCACGTTTAGACAGAGAGTGGGGCCGAAGAGCCCCAGCAGTTCTAGCGCCCCCAGTAGTTGAGTCTCCCCAGCACAGGTGCCAGAAAGGCAGTGAGTGAGCGAGTCTCCATGTTTCCAGTTTCAACCACTATGTCATTGCCATTCCGTTAGCAACTGAGTAAAGATCACCACCTGTCAGTCCCCAGGAATGTCAGACATCATAAGAAGCATTATGGTTGTCTTAAACCACTATGTTTTAGGATAGTTATTATGCAGTGATTGCTATGTATAATATATATACATGAATATGTATATATGTGTGTGTGTGTGCGTGCGTGCGTGCGTGTGTGTGTGTGTGTGTGTGTGTATATATATATATATATATATATATATATATATATATACATATATACACCTACGTATGCATGTCTTGGGATATAGCCTTTCTTCTACCATCCTCCACTTTGTGTGTCTCTGTGCTTAAATCTGGGCTGCAAACTCCAAAAGGACAAGGCTGTGTTCTATACTTCCTCGTGATCCTCTGCCAGAGTTAGACCACCATTGGCACATGTAGCAACTGTGCTGTTCATCTTTGAGTTCAGTTGATGGGGAAACATCTGTGTGCACATCTGCATCCCTGAAAAGCTTGCTTTCATTACAGGATGCAACTGTAATCATAAATCGGAGGTGCTTTGGCCCTTGAATCTTTCTCAAAGGAACTCTGTATCCTAGGAAAGAACCGTTTGCCTGAATCCCTGAGAATACGCCACCAGATTTGCCTCTGCATCTTAGATTCAGTGAAAGATAACACTGCTCTTGCCAGCCCTCCCACCAGTGGGCCCTTGAGAACCAGCCCATGGGAAACAATGCAGCTGGACCTTATTTTCTCAGTGCAGGACTCCCAGGGGGTTGCAGCTTCCAGTTTGATTGACAAGCAGCCCCTTTGCTTATCCACTCACCTAGTGTTACCTAAGAGACTGGAGATTTTTTATGCACATACATTTGATAAACTGATCCTGCTTATTTGAACTTTGCAAGAAAACTTAAACACTATAGCCTCTCACAGAATAATAAAGTTATTTGTGTCCTTAACTGCCCCCTCCCAAATATACCACATATCCCAAATATTGAAAGGGTCATGTTTTGAAAGAATTACTTTAATAGATTTTCTCCACACATCTATATAAAGTGCCCCATTTAATGTGTATATGAGAAAAGAGCAAAGGAAGTAATGTTATGAACTTCTCCACCCTCTTTGAAAGTTTGCTAAGTTACTTTCCCTCACGCATTGTAAGAATGCTCTGTCCAGCATGCCAGGCGAGCGGCTCACCAGCATCTTAAGAACATGTTACACCAGTCCTTAGATGGTGGGGGTGGTGAGGGGGTCTTCAATTTATTTGATCAGCTTTTTACTCAAGTGAACGCAGGATTTGTCCTGGTTTATGACAGTATTTACATACATTTGCATCTGACCTCTATGACGTGATGACCAAAGTTATCACATCACAAAGTTTACGTTGCTACCATTGCCTCTGCCATATTTTTTTTATTTGTCACAAAATCATGATGATTTCTTTGAATGTGTTTTCAACTCCAACAAGCCCTGCAATGAATATAAACACATAGGAAGGTATGAGCTAGCCAGCAATGATACAAAAATCTTATGTTCTGAGGAGAGGCCAAGAGGTCACTGACTATAATTGTGATTACGATGCAATTCTGACATAAGGACACAATGGAACCTTTCTCTCTTCCTCCCTGTAGCTTTTCCTCTTCCTTGATCACAAGTTATGGTATTTATTTATTTTTTAAGATTACTTTTATTGTTTGAGAGGTGTGAGAGAGAGAGAGAAAGAGAGAGAGAAGCGGGGAGTGCTCAGAGCAGTCGCCATAGTTGTATATTATTAATTTTTTGACATTAGTTGTATTCCACACAGCTGGATGTGGGGTCACACAGGGCAGAACAGAACTGGGGAGCCTTTCTCATGGGAGGCCATCTTGACAGTTACCAGTTTCGCTGTAGTTCAGCATGTGGGTTTGCAGGGGCCAGGACTGGGATTCAATCCCTGGATGTCGTGGTTGCAAGGCAAGCACTCAACCTATTGAGCTATTCCAGCATCCCTGGTATTTATTATTTTGATCACAACTAATTCAGGAACTAAGCAGAATTTTCCCTTACTTCCTTTAAAAAAATTAAACATTAATACTTTCATGTGCTTGAGGTAATGGCCAGATTTAGTCAAAGTTTTGTTTGCTGCCTACTTTTCTATTTCTAAAGCTCCACAAATTTGTCTGGAATTGAAAAGCATTTATTAAACACCTACCTTCATTGATGTGAATTTCAATTTGCCAACTTCACGTGGGCTGTCAACATCTGACACTTATGGGAACATGTAAGAGAACATCCAGATTCTAAAAGAAAGTAGAACACAATGTCACTCCCTTGGCTGTAACTGGTTTCCGATATCATTTGGCCTCCTAACACACATTCTTGCCTCAGAGCCTTTGGGTATTACCTGTCAGAGACATCTAAACTGTCCCAGGTGTTTCTTTGGATTGCCTTGACCTTAAAATAGTTATAATTGAGGGCTGTGGCCTACTGCAGCATCTCTTCCTATAATCTCCTATACTGAGTGTTCTTTCTATCCAGTCTGTGGTTCATCCACATAAGTTGGTATGAAATTAGATTAACTCCCAGCCCTTTGATCATATCTTGCCAGCACATCTCAGTGACCTTCGCTTCGCTTTCCCCAGGTTGTTATTTACCACTCAGTCACACAGTTATTTCAGGCTGCTTTAGTTCCATGGAGGATTTAATGTGGCTCATATCAAGTTTTGGGAGCCTTTAATGTGAATTTAGTTTACTACAAGTTTTCTGCAGCAGGTTATGATCTAGAGTATATTCTGGGTTTTTCACTTCCAGTCATGGTAGAGTAGCCTGTATTGGATTAATGTCCCTATAGGAACAATATAGACTCTGGACAAACCAAAGAAAACCAGTAGTTTAAAAGCTCTGGAAAGTGAATAAAGTAAGCAGAGGCTGGAGGGGATATGAACCTTGAAAGAAGGAAACCACACTGTGTGAGAGCCATACCAGTTGGCAGTTCCCCTAATGAAACTCTCCAGTGTGTGCAGTGTATGGGGGACTGAGCACAATGGAAAACAGGAATCTTATTGGGCTGAGGTAGCTGAGATTAGAGTTTAGAGCTCCCACAACATATGGAAATTGAGGGACATCCCAGAAAGGAAGAAGTTACAGAGAGGCAACCCTAAAACATGCATGAAAATTCCCCTTAAATCCTTGATTGACCCCTAAGCTGCATGCTTGGGGGTGGGGGAGGCAACTCTAAGCAGCCCATGGGAAACAATAACCAAGAGGTTGAAATTGCTGAGTAGGGAAATCTGGAGTCCAAGTCCCAAAATTAAAGGAGCTTGATAAACAGCTCAAACTTTACATTGAAATCCTACAAGAACCACATTCCAGGACCAAGAGCGTCATCAAAACAGACTTGTTAGACAAAGCTTAGGGGACACTGGAGTAGCTCAGCTGTTGAGCACTTGCCTCATCATCGCGAGGTCCTGGTTTCGATTCTTGGCCCTAGCCCATGCAATCCCATATGCTGAACTATGGCTCAACTGGTGACTACCAGGATGGTTAGGTGGCAGGGGTTCTCGCCTCCCATGCGGGAGGCCCCCAGTTCAATTCCCACCTTGTGCAGCCCCTCATGCACCTGTGTGGAATGAAACCATGTCACAGTCAATGACGTGCAACCATGGAGACTGCTCTGGGCCCTCCCCCCTTCTCTCTCTCTCTCTCTCTCTCTCTCTCTCATCTTCTCTCAAACAATAAAATAACCCCCTCCCACAAAAAAAGAAGCCTAAAACCATCACCAGAGATGACTCTCCAGTAGTAAACTTTCTATTCTCAAACAAAACTCAACCCTCTTTAGAGGAAGAGTTCAGAGTCTCCTCAGCACATCGTCTATAAAGTCAAATGTACAGTCAAAACTTGCCATATGCATGCCGAGTAGATTAGAAACCCCTTGCTTTGATCTGGCCTGTTCCAACTGTGACCAGTCTTACTCTGCTAATCACAAGACAGCAGGATGTCCTTCTTAAGATATCTTCCTTGTCATCAGTTCCTATTCTTGGTCTGTCACCTAATCGGAGACCAAAGCACATGGTGGAGGCAAAAGGCATTTAGTCTGTCCCCTTGAAAGTTAGAATGTGCCATCATTAGGGTCCAGGGATGGGCCAAGAAAAATGGAGAAAAATGGATACAAGAATTACTTTTTGTTTTGAATTAATTATACTCTTCTCTTAATTTTTATTCATGTTCAGTGACAGTGTTTTCCAAGAGATGTACCCACGATATTTGGAGCCTAGACTTTGGATATTCAAATTTAGTGATCCAACAAAAAAAGTCTTGAATTCAAATTTACCTTTAAAAGAGTTGTGAGTATAATTTGAAGACTCTTAAATGCTGTGACCCCTAATCATAGGTAAATGGTCACAGGATACCTAGTATGTGGTAAAAGGGAAAATGATTTCCTATAGATAATTTCTTCATTGTTCCATTAAGGAGAGTTCAGGGGTTGCCAAGTACTAAATTGAGGAGTAAGCACAGCTTGGGTTTGTCTACTGAAATATTCAGTCTTTTATTTATTCACAGCTCTTCTTGCAACTACCCGTGAGTTTTCTTAGATGTTTATTTAATTATTATAGATCATATTTGAAGCTAATGTTTTATTGATAGGTAACCACCTAATACATCTGCTTGAATATATTTGGTATCTTTGGGGAATCATATTGAAATACTTTTAATTCTCTTCCCCCTGCTCCTTTAATGGTTTATATTCTAGAAGTGGTACAGAGCAAAAAAATGATGGCAGGAATCACTATTACCAGGCCCAAAGAATGCCAGTTATTCTTTCATTTTAAGACTTTGTCCTCAAAGTTTCGATGTGGGGAGGTAGGAAGCTCATGTGCCCCCACTGCCGTTCCCCTAACTATTGCACACATTGTCAATGGATTCAAATACTCTGCCACACTAAGCCCCATCCAACATCCAGGCTAATAATCGGTCACGGCCAGTCAGCTGATGATCGTATGAGATGACATCTATTTTCTATCCCCGAGATGGATAATCATGGAATAACATTATGGAGAAAGAGAAAGCAAACAGATTTTTAAAAGGAGAAGTAGAAGGAAAACTTGAATTGTGCTTCTCTCTATATTCTCCTGGTATTACCTTTCCATCAGCAGACCAATACTAAAGTCTATTTCTAGCTCTGAAATTTGATGAGTTAATATTTATTTAAAAATCACTGACTTTGAATCCTCCAGTCATTAGTCATGCATACTTCATCTTCTATAAAATAAATGCATAAAAGTGAACATTGGGGAAGCTGGGATGGCTTAGTGGGTTAAGCACTCGCTTTGCAGCCCCAGGGACCAAGGATCGAATCTTGGCCCCAGCCCGTGTGGACCCGTATGCTGAACTGGAGTGTGCTTCCCATGAGGGAGGCCCCCAGGCCCCCAGCCCCGTTCCCACCCTGCGCAGCCCACGCCCACCTGTGTGGAACAAAATTATGTTGAAAACTGATGATGTACAACTATGGAGAGTGCTCTGGGTCTTTTTTCTTCTATCTCTCTGTAAAAAACAATAAAATAAATTTTTTTAAAAAGTGAATATTTCCAATATACCCATAGGCAGTTACTACATTTATTTTAAAAATTGTGGGGTTTTTTTGCAGGAATATTAAATAATATGGAATTTATTGGCATGCTTTTTCTTTTTATTTTTTTGTATTTTATTTTTGTTAACTTTATTGGGGTGACACTAATTGATATCAATTACATTGTTTCCAGGTGTACAATTATACATTACATTGTCTATACATCGCATTATGTGCTCACCACACAGAATCAGCTCACTTTCCATCACCATATGTTTGATTCCTCCTCCCTCCTCCCCTTCACCCATCTCTCCCACCCACCTCCTATTTTTTTTAATATTGGTTTTACTGTACTTAGAGAAGAGGGTAGGGCCCAGAGCAGTCTCCGTAGTTGTACATCATTAGTTGGGATGTGATTTCATTCTACACAGGTGGATGTGGGGCTGTGCACGATGGGAACCGAACTGGGGGCCTCCCACATGGGAGGAGAGAACCTTCATCACCAAGCCATCCCGATGGTTACCAGTTGCACTTCAGATCAGCACATGGGGTTTGTACCAGCTGGGGCCAGGAATCGAACCCCAGACTTCATGATTGCAAGGCAAATGCTCAACCACTGAGCTATTCCAGCATCCCAAGAGTTTTGTAAGAAAGAATGCAGCATGGCCCAAGGCCAGCTGCCAGCAGCCAAAAGAATGTCTGGCAGTGAGTGTGGGAGTTGAGTGAGGGTGGAGGGGTGGGGGGAATGTCTTAAGGAGTCATTAGGTTGGAGCGAGTGGTATTCACCAGGCTAATGCAGATTCAGATTGAGTCATGTCGGGGTATAGCTCAACACAGGGACAGTGGTGGCTGTCCCCCAGGCCCTCCTCCTGAAGCCACACCACTCAGTTTCTCCCTGCATATTGCTTATGCCTCCAAAGCACCTGTCCCTCTGCCTGAACCCAGGGTGAGTGCCTATGAGTAAGTGCATCTGTACACGAGCCCTTTAAGAGGACGCCTGGGTTTCCAGCCACCTTCCATCTCATGTGGACTGATGGAATCGCTGCCCATTTCACAGCCAGACGTGTGGGGGCTTCTCTTCCCAGTACTGGTGTTTTGGGCCATGCGGGACAGGAACCAAACCAGGAGCTCCCTCATGGGAGGTGAGAACCTTTGCACTGTGCCATCACAGTGGTAACCAGTTGCATGGCAAATGGGTTTGCACGGGCCGGGGCTGGGAATTGAACCTGAACCTCACAACTCCAAGGCAAGCCTGGCATCCTCAAAGAGTTATTTTAATTTTATTTTTTAAAGAAAGTTATTTTTATAGAGCCTTGTCTTCTGCAAGGCATTGAGGAGAAATGTGTATATCTTCTAGCCAGTCGGTGCTCCTTTATGGAGGTGGGTAGTGGGTTTCTGTGTACATCAACTTGTTGGTCTGAATTTCTCTGGATCAATAAGCAGACTTGAGAGCATAAAAGATGTATCAACTGAGTCAGACCCCAGTTCATCTATTGAAACAGCCTGTCTTTGACGTTGCCACCAAGGGACGTTATGAGGGACAGAGCAGTCCAAGAATGGCATGAAGTTCTGAATAACACAGGGCTATTTACCATAAATATTTTATTTCCCTTCATTAAAATTCATTACTGACACAGCCATGGTCATCCCACATAGGCAACAAATGCAAGTTGTAGGCCCTAGCCCCTGCCCATAGGCCGCCTTCTATCTCCTGCCAGGTTTGTGGCCTGAGACCACTGTGTTCTTCATGGGATCCCTGTATTTTCTACGGTAGCTGCTGGCTCAGAGCTGTGAGTAGCATTGATGCCATGGCTTTTTATCATTGATAAAGAAATATGTTTCTAGTTCATCAAATTACATTTCAGTGCCCTGCCAGGCCAAAAGTCTATGCAACTAATGACTGGGGTTCTTTAGTTGCAAAGAATGTCTGTTCCCTTCCAGGAGAAAAGCTTGTGGGATGATGGTTTAAAATCTTTTGCCAGTGTGGACATAAGAAAAAGGCCCTGAAGTGGAAATCAAGGAACTTCTCGTGGGTGTTGGATCAACTTCAGCACCATGAAAAAGGGGCATGAACAGCCTCCCAACCTGATGTCAGCAGTGAGACGAGTCTGTGCTTCTGTTGACAGTACAAGATGCATCATTGCTCTATAAAGGCATGGAAATGAGGCCATTGAAGACTGTCGCCATTGGCAGGGAGCGGAGGTG